>CAJUYI010000812.1:0-35324 GCA_910591695.1 Galerucella pusilla
TCAGATTATCTTGCTGCCTAAATAGTCCCATCCTTGCTTCCCCCATTGACAAAAAATTTGGTGGGTTCTCTTAATCTGACCGAAAAAGATTTTTTTGTTTCTTTTTTTTCCTTAATTCCTCCCTGATAAAACGGGGAGTTTAAGAATGACAATAAAGCGATAGATATCAACGTAAATGTAGATAAAATGTAGTACAAATTGTATTATTCATTGTATAAAAAATGAAATGATTTAAAAATTGTATTATAATTGTATTGTTATGTATGACCTTTACATTTTTGCTCAATACAATTCATCTTCTTCTTCTTCACTGGAACTTTCACATTGTGGCTGAGTGCCTGTAACATTACAAGTTTATGGCACATTCCTCTTTTTTGCTTCAATTCTTCACTTCGTTTTGCTCACCGTACGTCCAAAAAACAATTTGAGGATCAACAGGCTATTGAATAATGTGAATAAATGATACTGTACATGTTAATAATACTTTTGTATACAGATACGCGTAACTTTTTCCGAGTCCACGAAAATTGTCGAGAAGCTTTAGGATAATAAAATTCTGAGATATAATAAAAGTTACATAATTTAATCATCGTTGTTTCATATCAATTTTTTTAACACCCTCCGTTTTCGATATATACTCAAAAAACCGGGAGTTTGAGTTTTCATGATGCTTTAAGTCCAAAAGTTTCAACTTTGGACAAAAATGTAAAGAGAACTTTTTTGTGTAAAATAAAATTCCTTTTTTTAAACTTTTTTTCTGTAAAATGTATCGTTCGCGACTTATACGCCGCAATGCGTTTTTCGGAAGACGGAATGGCTCCTCCATACTACCGGTCATGCGGAAACAGGCAGATTTTGTATTTCTAGTAGGTACGTTTTAGATTATTTTCTTCAAAATAAAAAATCGCGCTCGAGAATGCCGGATTAACGTTTTTTTACAAGTTCGCGACCCTATAACTCGGCGGCGTCAAGGACTTATCGTCAGATTAGCAAAATTTAGTCTTAAGACACTAAAATCAACCCCCAATATATTAATCTAACGCGCTCGAGTATTTCAGACTATCGATTTTTTTTACTAATCCTGGGCGCGCGTCGCTACATATAGAGCTAATACTTTCCAAAGTTGTTCTATTAGGTCTAAGGTGTCTCTCATATTATCTTCAACTGCCACGCTCGAGTATTCGCGAAAAATCCCCTATTCGCCTCCCCAACTATTAACCACTTGACAATAACAATTAGGTATGTTGAACGTCAATAAAATAATTTTGCTAAGGAATGCTTAAACTTTAGTTTCTTGTAAACTGTTGTATTTAGTAAAGCGATCATATTTGTCGGGAAATAATAGACAATACTATTACAACGCCTTATAATTTGGGGAAGTGTATTGATTGTGATTTCAGTGTCACCTTTATTCAATGATTACGCTCTCAAAGCTCCTGGATAGAGAATATCTTCCTTGTACTGATAAGGCGTAACAGTATAAGTCAGTCAGTGAAAACAATGATTTTTTGACGTCCTAATAACTATTCAAGGGGTGCTTATAAAATTTAGAGTACATGTGTATATCGAAGGAATCAATATATAAGCCATATTTTACGAGTTTATTGAAATAGTTTTTGAGTTTTGAGTCAAATGTGTCTCCAAAGTCCAAATGGTTCATGTTATATTACACTGCTCGCCCTTCTGTTAACTTGACACGCTGCCGCGTGTCTATATATTTATTATTCTAGTTATTGTTTATTATACAGCAATTATTGAATGTACTTATTTTATATTCTAGCACAGTTGTATTTATTAGAACAATGCTTGATACTTCTAAATATTATAGCGTGGGAAGTTTAAAACTATTGACCATACGTTTAGGGTGATCACACCCTCTTTCATTTTGATAGAATCGTTACAGCTCAATACTTTTATTTTTTTAGTAAACGTGTCCGGTATGAAGGCCATTAACACTAAAACGTTTAAAATTATTAGTAAACGGTCAAATTTTATTACCCATGTGAATTTTAGAGTGTTTTAAAGCATGCAAATATACGAAATTTTGGCGTTTTATAATTTTGATTAATAATAGTTATTTACGTTATTTATAAGTGAGATAATTTCAGAATTACTTTTATACAGGGTGGTCCTTAAGTATTTGTACATAAAAGTAAGTACAATCTTCACTTTAAATTCTTTAAAATATTGCGATTTAAATCAACTAGTCTCAATAAAATGTTCATATTAAGAGAGATACAGGGTGTTAAACATGGAATTTAAATTTTCGTTTCTTACAATAACTTCAACGCTTTTTGAAGTGTATGCACAAAAATTTGATGATGGGGGTTTTTGGATAAGAGAAATTATAATTTTGTACCTATTTCGATGTATTTTGTAGATGACGCCACATAGGCCACGTAAAACTCTTTTACTTTTCACATTAGCGATACTTTTGCAAAAGATAATTAAAGCAACATCATTACAACAAAAAAAAGATATATTTGTTAGTATCCCTAAGTCTTAAGGGTTTTAGAGATAATCATATTTTAGTGATTAACTACATGATTATTATTTAATGAAATTATGTTTGAAAAATGTAGTGGTGTGTATGATAATTATTTTTTTCTACAATCACATTGAAAAGTAGGCTCCGCTTCGCGTCGCGCGGTAACCATTACTCTCAAGCAATAATAGGTGTGTTCTTTTTGACTGAGATCTCCGCTCACTTCAGTTGAAGTGATCTGAGATAAAGTGATGTGAGTAAGCACCAAAAAGAACGAACTACTCAATTGAAACGCGAGATCTGCCGACGCATGCGCGAATAAGAGACATAAAACATATAAATTCGTATCAGCATCTAATAATGTTATTGCATCCATAATTGTTTCTCTTTTATTCAGTCAATTGATAATTCGTAACAAAAGAAAATTAGGTTATGTGTGTTTATATGTAAACAAAATCAAATATTTCTTCATCCCCTCCACTTTATTTTCGACTCAAGTCCAACTGATACTCCCTTACATCACATTCAGCATCGGTGAAGGGGGAGGAAAAATCTCAGCTCACTTCGAAGTGAGTAAATCAAAAAGAACGCGCACATTGCCGATGTGAGCTGAGAATAACTAATATCTTAGTCAAAAAGAACACACCTAATGTATCACTTTTCGCTCTTAATACATATATATATTTTTTAGTATGATGTTTATAATAAATAATTAAATTGTAATTATTCAATAACTTGTTATAAGTTTAAATTGTGAAAGTGACAGTGATAGTTAAATAGATTTTCACATATTCATCTACAGTAGCAGCTCGTGGTAAAAATTTTAAGGTGCTCTGCATTTTTTGAGAAAAAGTTCACCTTGCAAGGGGGTTTTCTCCCATCGGTGCTATCGTCTTTTCTCTGCCTTCCGTTTCAGAATATTGGATTTCTGGATCGATTGTCAATTGCCACACAATAAGAATAAGAGTCACGCAATAAGCACTACTTTTATAACAAATTATTTCTTATAAATTAAGCCTTTTCCAAGTTATTTTCGGTTCGCATTGTTATAATCACTTTGTAATTAAAATTGTATTATAGTATCGCTCTCATTATATCCCTGAAGAGCCAATGGGCTCGTTTACTAAAATTTTTAAATAATTTTTAACTGTCGTAAAACAAAGTAGGTAGGTACTAAGGATAAAAATATGATTCTGAAAATTTCATGTCAATAGAATATGTCGATCTCCTGATACAACCAATTAAACAAGCATACCGTAGCAGGGCCGTCTGTATTCCAGGCAGAAACATTTGCTGCTATAGCCTGTATTGATGAAAATATCAAGAGGGGTTATACCGGACAAAGAATAAAAATATTCACTGATAGCCAGGCATTGCTGAAGGCTATCAGCAATCCTACCACGAAATCTAGACTGGTTAAAAACTGCAAAGAGTCCCTTAATAAGCTGGCAAGAGACAACACAGTGTCTCTAGTATGGGTGCCGGGACATGAAGGGACTGCTGGTAATGAATTGGCGGACCAGCTAGCTAAACAAGGCTCTAAAGGAGACTTTATAGGTCCGGAACCGTTCTGTGGAATCACAAAGGATTACATAAGAGGGGAAATCCGGAACTGGCTAGACAAAGAACACCAAATTAAATGGAGGTTGACAGAAGGTCATCTTCACACAAAAAGTCTACTGAAAAAGGTAAACAAAGAACTCTCAACCAGTTTATTGAAACTGAGCAAGAGACACTTGAAGACAGTAACCGTCCTGGTTACTGGACATTGCACTCTAAGGAAACATTTGTACAGAATGGGAATAGTCAGTGAACCTTTCTGTAGGAAGTGCGAACTAAGGGATGAAACACCTATTCATATATTCTGCTCATGTAAGAACTTAGAAGGACTCAGACAGAAGCATTTTGGAAAGGAAACTATACAACCATCAGAACTACTTAAAATCCCCCCAAATAAGCTAGTGGCCTATATAGAGGACACGAAACTTTTGGAGTGGAAGTAGATAACATTGGGAATGGTACAATGACTTAGGTCAAGTGCCCGGGCTGTTGAGCACAACCCAAACGTTTGAATGAATGAAAAATGAAAAACCGTAGCAGGGCGAATACTATGACTGTGACGTCACCGCATATGAAAGTTAATGTGCACAAACATTACGCTTCTGACTGTAACGTGCCTCGCGTAGAATTTATTTATTTTGAATAACTCGCAAAATTTTGTGTGGATAAAATAAAATGCGTGGACCTAATTTTAAAAAAGCAGACTCATTAAATCTTCCAGAAGTGGACTTGCTTTTTTAATCAAAAACACGAGTTTATTAAATTACAATTTTATCACATTTTATCGTTTTTGGCTGTTTTCCCGCCAGAATGATTAAAAATGTCAATATTTTCATAAATACATGCTCTCTCAAATGATATACAGGGTGATTCTAGATGTTGTATTTTATTCCTGGACTGGTGGACGGAGATAACGCTATAGGTTACTCAGTGAAAAATTGCAATTTTTTTAACTGCAGACTGCCCAATTAAAGGAGCATCTCCAAATGTTTTGATGATGATCTACTGAAAAAGATTACCTGTTTTTTGGAAAAAAGCAGTACCTCTTTAATAAAATTTAATTTGTGAAGAACTGACCCATTATTTTATTGAATAATTTTGAAAATTAATAACACCACAAGATATAAGAACAATATCATCTACGTAGGTATTTAAAAAAATTTAGATTAATCCAAGCGTGTGGTTTTCAATAACCCTCTCAATATGGATTCACAACGTATTTTATAATGTAATTTATAACAATTCTTATTGAAGAAAAATGAAATCCTAAAAATACACAAACAAAGTACCTATGTTGACTTATCAGTGAATGATTCCAGTCTTTTTATGCTTTTCTGCCATTTCTTCCGTTTTTTTTGCATCCTTATTAATAAAAATAAATGTTTTGTTAGATGTTTTAATCGTAGTACTTTTACATTCTGGAACCGCACAATATTTATAGCTTTTTTGGAACTTTAGTTCTTTACGTCAGGTTATGTTTGACCGACCGGGGGTCGCGACGCAACAGATCTGACCGTTATGCGTTACGTTACGCTACGTTATGTTACGTTGCTTCGTTATGTGCCTTGCTTTCGTGCTTGTGCTCTCTCCTTAGTCTCTCTCTCTCGTTTACGAAGCAGCGATTAATATGCTCCGACCGGGATTCGAACCCGGGATGCCCGCGTGGAATGCGAACATTCTACCACTGAACCACCGATGCTATATTGAAATTCTATGCAAAGCTGGTATTCGCAGTGCTGGTGATCCACTTGAATTTGTTCGGATAAATTTTTACTATTATTTCCATAATTTTTTTGCGCCATTAATCTTTTTGGTTTATTTACAGCATCGATTGTCAAAATGACATGAGGACTAAGGGGTCTAGCACATTCATACTTTTCGAAATACAGTTCTTGAATGTCCAATTTGTATAATACTACGGTTTCCCTTTTTAAATATACGATGCTGTTATAAGTAGATGTTGCCATATCGGACTCCCTCATGAAGGGTACCGTACCATTATCTGTAATAATGAATATTCTGCTAAATATTTCAAACGTCCACCTGTTGTCGTTATTAATACCAAGCAGAATAATTATTTAAAAATAAAAAACTTCCTCACGGGGAATCGAACCCGGGTCTACCGCGTGAGAGTCTGGTATGCTTACTACTCGACCACCAAAGAATATGCAAATCGTTTATCTATAACTTCAAATGTATTACATAATTTTTGCTTAAAAGGAACTGAAGTTCCTACCGTGTGTCCGCGACACGTTCTACCTTTTTTATTCTGGGTTTGGTCCATTGTGTCGAATAGTTTAAATTATTTCTAAACGTTCTTATTTCACAAACATAACACTGTTTAGAGTTTGCTAAAATGTATAATAAATAATAAGCATATAAGCTAGCAAAATGCCTACTGTTACTAGCGAAGTAGTCATCTAACCGAAAACCGATCGGCGCGGTGTCCCCTCTCTCAACGAGAGATTTCATATGCGATGACGTCGCGCCAGAAATTCGGAGAGGAGCGCTGTTTAATGTTTATAATTTTTTTAGGCGACTTAGGAGTCTCGCTGACTCCTAATGGTAAAATAAAAAAAATATGTAAATGAGCCCATTCAAAAGCTCCACAAAATTTAACACAATTAATAATTTTTCATATAATAATATATTGATTCTTCGATTTTCAGTATTTGTATTTTAAACCAATTAGCCGAATCTAATTGAGCCATAATATTGACCTTAGTAACGCGAATTCCATACAATTATGAAGATGGCTTTTAGAATTTTTGATATCTTTTTATTTTCAAACTCAAATGCTTTAGATCTGTGACTCTTATTTTCGTCCAAGCCACCAAATAGTAAGCAGGTAAAACAATATAAAGCATTTTCTTTGTTACATTATAAAATCTATTCGTTTTTCGAATAAATATCTCTACTAAATTTACGTGTAGGTATAACTTTTTTCTATGCTAACACCAGTTTTTTCATCAGTTAGTGGTATCTGGTAATGGCATACCTTTACCTCTTTATTAAAAAGTCTCTCTGAAATTGAAGACCACCCCCATAATTCACAGTTTATATAATAATTACAATACACAGAAACAGAAAGGTTAAGCCAACCGTATCGTATGCCACGTAGTGCTGTGGTAAATGCAGCGAAATATCTTCTTAAAATCATTATTAGTTTTGGACCGTCAAGTGGGTGAAGTGTGCACCGCGGGTGTTTGAAAGAGCTCGCAGAGAACGTTCTTTTGGTCCAGCTATAGAAAATAACACCGGTCGCACGAAATAGGTTCGTTATTCCACTGGTGGACTTTACTTACTCATTTGGTTTGTTATTTAAGTTGTGGCTTGCACTCGCAGTTTTTTTATCATTATAACAACGCGGATGCAGCACTGCAGCGCTTATTTACTAGCTGTCACTGCATAGGGACGAAACATTTTCTTAAATTTCAAATACCTACAAATTGCATTTGATGTTCGTCAACCATTTTAAATACCAAATTTCCTTTGTGAAATATTCAATATCTTGTTGGGGGGAGGAATTCAAATATATTTTTTGAGAATTTCGAAATACTCTCATAAATATACAAACAATGCTGAATGAAATGTGTGCAAACAAAAGCCTATGCCGTGTATTGAATTCCACAGTTGAATAAAACTGATGACCATCATACATCATCTGCCATCATTATTTATCATAATATGAACTACCCCTCCGAACCTAAATACAATCGAAATAATGCTTGTCCCTAATAAACACCCTCTAATTCGATACAGCTGAAATTGAAACTAGTATTTAAAGAGACAAATGCTGAAATCAACTAAATAGAAAAGTGAAATTATTCATTAATGAAGTCCTTGTGGCTTATATATTTTTTTTTTCGAAGATCATGTTCACGATTATCACCTGCCCCGATTCCTACCATCCTTGACGAATCCATGGTTGAATCGTGTGGTTTTAAACGTTTTAGAAACATCTGTTTGTTTCGTAGAAAATGCTGATGTCAAGTCATTCAGCGAGAAAAAAAATTAATTTTGTTGTTTGTATAAGTAACGTCAACTAATGACTACAGCATATTGGTGATCTAAATTGAATAGTTCCTCCGCTAAAGTGATTCTTAGGACGTATTGAACAGTTGTATCCTGGAACTGATGATGTAGTTCGCGTAGTGCTAATTCAAATCAATGAGGCAAACTTAAAGGTACTGTAGCTAATAGTATATTGTGCAAATAGTGGAGAAAGTTCACTAGTGTGTTCACTCGCCCTTCGGGCTCATGCTACAAACTTCCACACTCGTGAGAAAAGAACTTTCCCCACATGTTGCACACTATTCTTTTTATACAACTGCACAAATTTAAAGAATGCAAGTAAAATAACTTAATATTTATTTTTATGTAGTAAAACAAAATTATCAATAATCCTATCTCTAAACTTTTGAATATTTTTATTTAAAATTATAGTTGATGATAGAATTTGTACAATTTTGTATGGAAAAACCCGGAACGTCATTTCTTTTTATTAAATTCACCGTTGTACATATTAATAGTAGGTTGAGGGTTGATTCATATACGGTGCATATTCTGTCTCCATTTCAGTAAAGAGTTCGACTGGTTTTTCAATACAGTGAACGATCTTATTAGCAATGTTTATTGTAATATTAGAGACAACGAACTACGCATGTGTAGACGCGTTACGTCTCAGCCGATACGATGCGTTGAACGTATTGTTACGTACCCTACTCCGTATACTTAAACGTGTCCGTATACCGACCTAAGTCAGTATTCCGTACTATTAGTGGTATATTACCAAAGATTACAGAATTAAATATAAGATATTTCACTCTAGGACGGTTTGATTCAAGTTGCCGTCCGAAACGGACGCCGCTCTCATAAATTATGTTTACGATTCGCTTTTGTTGTCAATAACGAGATCGGTAGATACCAGAACAGTTCGAAAATCTTATTTTATTTTAAGCTATACAGGGGTAATTAGAGAAATATATATTTAAATTAATAGGATTCTTTATCACAAAGGTTTATTTTTTTTTTGAAAACATTTCTTTATTAATTATACTTGATTTGTTTACATTACAAGATTTTACAATTCTCTAATCAGTGCTTGATAGCTCTGGCCTCGAGAGTACATACAAAAAGTAGACGTGTTGAATACATTTTTGTTGAATACATTTTTAAATGTTAATTATTTCGAAAAGTGTTCTGGATATGAATTTGAAAAGAAGTACAAAATAAACTTGAATTTTTTAATGAATCAATTCACAATTTTTATCCAGCCCAGCATCTTGGTAATTTTGTGATACTTATTGATAATCTAGCAGATATTTATCACAAATTAAATTAAATATACTCATTAGTCACCAGAATAATAGGGCCACTAAATCTTAAATTTTGATCTTCAAATAACGCGTATTTTTTGGATTGACAAGGTTAAAACAGTAAAAAGAGAAGCAGCTGCAGGACTTGATTAAAAAAATTTATAAATGTTGTAAAATACTAAGTTTGGAGTTTGGTTTATGTGTTAAATTTAATCTATTGTTTTTCAAATCTTTCAATATACATTTGAGAGTAAAATATATACGGACTCTGGTGTGGAGACTTGCATAATATTTGAAAGGAAATTGATTACATGGATGATTTAGTAAATTCGTTCAAAAGGAACTGACCAATTCCCCTTTGGTTAGCTATAGAATTGAATTTTTCGATAAATATATTTTCCGTCGCAATAACGTTCTCAACAATGTCCCTTGATGGTACACATAAGCCACTAAATTCATCCTTCTTTGTCGTGTAAGCTTTTAGTTTACAGAAAAAAGTTTCTCTGTTTATTAAATTATCAGCCGAATGGTCAAATTTTAAGCATGTTTCACATGAATGTTGTATTAGACATTTTTTTAACAAATACCCCGTAACATACACTAAAGCATTTCCTTCTGGGCTTGATAGATTTTGGTAATCTGTTGTAAACACTTTTAAAGGCATATTTTCAGTTTCTGTAGGAAAAGTGAACTGTTCTAGGCATTCTTTTGTTAGTTCAGAATCAATAGTTAAAAGAACTTCGATTACGTCATCCATACAGTTTGTGCCTTCAAAATGATCAAAAAATTTCTTCCCACTCCCGCGCTCCAAACGTTGGCCAGTAACGTAATTTCAGTACACATCAGCGAACAAGCCTAACTTTATGCTTTATATTTTTCTCATTAGTCTGTTAATTTTTTGTGTTTTCTTGCTTAATATACTTGTTTATATAATATCCCTAGTATAAAAATAAATCCGAAATTTTGTATTAGCAAATATTACAAAATATTTAGTGTTTAAGCTTTGCTGTTAAAGAAAAAAATATTAATATGATTTTTTGCTCATTTCAACAATTAATTAATAAATTTAAAAAATCTATACAATATAAATATAAAAAACGAGCAACCAATTATAAACACCGTTCTAAAATAACAGCGCTCGACGGGCGACGTCCCGTATAATATGCCAAATTAAATGCAAGTAAGGACGTAGCGACGTACTGTACCATCCAAGTCACCAGACAGTCACCAGCGGCATCGGTGCTTTATGCGATAAATTCGAACGAGTGAAACATCTTATTTAATTCTGTAATCTTTGATATTACATCATCTTTCTCGTCTAGCAGCAGTGGATTATTTAATATCGCCCCCATTCTACGTTTTACAAAAATATAAAAAGGTGAAATAGAAAAACTTTGAGGTTATACAATTAAAAACAGAACGAAGCTATTATAAATACGTTTTCTGCTAAAAAGGTTTTCTTGACAATTTCTTTACGTCAACGTAACTCCAATACGGATACGGATACGTGTAAAAACTTATGACAAGCTAAAAGTGTCTATTATCAATAGACTCTTCAACGTATCATTTTAGTATCTTCTGTAAGTTCCTTGTTGCATTATTTATTATTTTTTGGGAATCAAACCACAATAATGTTTTTTTATTTTTTATTTCGACGTTTCGGTAGCGTTCCAGCTACCTTTGTCAAGATTAACTAATAATAAAATAATAATATCTTTGGAATGTCATAAAATAAAATATTTTACCTACGACCCCCCCTGTAATCAGTCAATAACACACAGTCGGTATTATATCAATGTAATGATGTCTCTTACGCACTGTAAAAAAAACGCACAGCTGTAAAGTAAATTGCACGGCTTCCCTAGCAACATCTTAGCAACTGTCAATAGACGTCGCCATTTTATTCAAAATATACTATTTGAAAACATAAAACATTCGATATGGCCACGTTTAACTATGAAAAGTCCAAAGGGCTAAAAGTATGTATTTATTGTAATTGAAAAATGGACTTTTGATTATACACAATATATTAATGATGATTAAACGTTAGTTCTTCAATGTGCTTCCTTCATTGGTAATAGAGTAATGGAGATGGAGTTCACCAAGCACCTCTAATTATGTAACTGTTATTTCTTATGCTTCGTATAAATACAAGTACAAGTAGGTCGTAGGTAATGTATAGTACGTAACTCGTGTTGTAAAGCATTTTACGCACTCACGGAATTACGCACTCGCCGTTTTCCATTCGTGCGTAAAATGCTTCTTACCACACACGTTACGTAATATACTATTACCTTATTTCACATTTTACCAGAGATGTGATCTACTATGAATGGACCTTAATAAAATTTGACAACAAAGTTTTGTAGTCTTAAACTTCAAAATATTATTGATTGTCTAGTTGTCATATTTTTTTCGTTGTGTCAGATAGGGACCAAAAATTATTTTATTATTAGTTAATCTTGACAAAGGTAGCTGGAACGCTACCGAAACGTCGAAATAAAAAAATAAAAAACATTATTGTGGTTTGATTCCCAAAAAAATAAGAGAAAAAGTATCATTTTAGCATTTAAGAACGAGCGGGGGCCAGATAATCGCATATGCAGATGACATAGTGATAGTTACGAAAAGAAGGAATATCATGAAACAAATGCTACTAGAATTAACAAAAGAAGGGGAAAAAATGGGACTAAAAATAAATAGAAACAAAACAAAAAGAATGAGAGTTGGTAAGCAGTGTGAAAACAAAATGATAAAAATAGGGGAATGTGAATTTGAGGAAGTGGAAAAATTCAAATATCTGGGAGTCACGATCAGCAGTAAAGGGGAACGAAGATCAGAGATAGACGAAAGAATAATGGCTGCTAATAGGGTATACTATGCCAATAAGAAACTATTGAAAAGCAATCTATTGACAAGATACACTAAATTTAACATTTACAACAATAATAAGACCTGTGATAATGTATGGAGCAGAAACGATAACAATGACAAAAAGAGATGAAGAGGAGTTGAGGATATTAGAACGAAAAATAATGAGAAAAATTCTAGGGCCAATAAAAACCGACGACAATGAATACAGACAACGTATGAATCATGAAATACTGAGAGAAATGAACGGGGAAGATATAGTAAACAGAATAAAGAGACAAATAATAAAATGGCTCGGACATGTATGGAGACAAGGTGATCGAGCAGTCGCTTGCTCAATGCTACAGTGGGAGCCAGGTGGTAAGAGAAAGCAAGGAAGACCCAGATCTAAGTGGCTGAAGGAGGTGGAGGAGGATTTGAGAAGGATAGGAATCGTCAGATGGAAAGAAAACACGAGGGATAGGAGACTATGGAAAAAAATAAGCGAGAAAATAATGAAATCAAGGGGATTGATCCACCCCAGAAAGCGGATCTAGAAAGCATTTATGCGGCGCAACCCCACAAGGGGTGTCTAGCTATTTTATATATATATTATTATAATTATGTTAGGGTTCAAAGTATGAATAATAGTATTTTTTATTTTTTTAATTTCAATAATTTATTTTATAGTTGCTGAGTTTATTCAATTAAATTTTTTTTTATTTTTATTGGTCAATTGAGATGACTTGCTCAAATTTACTCTTTATTTTATTTTTTATTTTTTAAACATGAGATCTCTCAGTGGATTAGTTTCAAAAACGGAAATTTACTCACCTAAACAAACTGGTTGCATAACTTTCTAATTTCCTCAATTGATTTAACTTTTGATTATTAAAAAAAAATCTAAACAATTTTTTAAAACGGAACAAACAAAAGGATCATTTATTTATAAATCTTAGAAGGTTTCATAAATGTTAAAAAAAACTGTCAAATATCAAAAAAAACCTTTCCAAATAAAATATAGTTCTGTGAATGTATATCGTCCTTGAAATTCCTAATATTCTACTACCGTCAAATATCTGAATCTGAATGAATTCTTACAAAACCAATCTATTTTTAATTTTAAAACTACAAAAAATTATCTACATTTGTATTTTGAAAATTTGTGGAAACGTTTCCTTCAAAAGGTAAGTAACTATCAAATATGTTAAAGTTATGTGAAAATACTATTGTTAAATTATACTAATTTTGTTACAGAAACTTAAATTGTCAAAAGAAATCACGATTAACAAAAAAAATTAAAGTTCGTTGAAATTTGATTTAAATAGTCTAAGTTCACAATTAAAATGTCTTGGAGAAAATTTATGGAATGTTTGGACTTACAGTTCCATCATCTTCTTGGAATAAACAGAATCTTTTTATTGTGTGGAAGCCTACCTTCCACCTCTTCAAATTTGGTAAAATTTATTATTTATTTTATTTTTGGAATGCAGAGGATTTTTTTCAATATCTTTTTCTCTGACAGTTCTTGTCACCACAATTCATCAAAAAAATCTCCATGGTAACCACCATTTCTCCTTTTTCAAACACTATTAGATTTATTTTTAATGAAAAACGACAATTCCTATTAAGTTTTTGTCGATTTTATTTGATTTTCCATATAAATGTATGTGCTGTAGGCAAAGTAATCACCCTCTGTATGTTTATTGTGTTTTATTAATTATACTTCTCGTTTTTCTTTGTAAATAAATCCACAATCTTTTTTTTATTTAAAAACTTTCTGGTAGCATTTCAGTTGCCATTATCAAGAATAATTGAGTTTTTCATATATTGTCCATACCTAACACTTAGCTAACTAACCTAACCATATTAGAACGGAAATCCTAGAGAGACTACCTCTCCACCCATGTCAGCATGCTTACCGGGAGGCAGATCTACGGAGACTGCACTGGTACAACTGACGGAGGATATCCGAGGTGCTCCAGATAACCAAGAAACTGTAGTATGTGCATTTTTGGACATAGAAGGAGCTTTTGACAATACTCCACATGAGGCAGTCAGAAGAGCATTGAACAGAAGAGGTGTAGACAGCACAACATCCAAATGGATGTCGGAACTGCTCACCACAAGAATAGCAGAGACGAGGACGAGCAAAGACATTGTCTCCATCTGCACTAGGTACCAGAGGATGCCCTCAGGGAGGAGTAGCATCCCCATTAATGTGGAGTCTGACGGTTGACGAACTCCTGTGTGGTTTGACGGATCTCGGAATATCCTGCCAAGGATATGCAGACGATATTGTCATAACAGACAGGGGGAAATTCGAAAACACCCTTTGCGATATTGTACAAAAGGGTCTGAACTATACAAATAGCTGGTGTAGGCAAGTGGGACTTAGCATCAACCCCACTAAAACCATCCTGATAGCCTTCACTAAGGAAATAAAACTCAACCTCAAAACCATAAAACTTGATGGGAACGAGATTGAATGGAGACAAGAAGTCAAGTATCTAGGTTTAACCCTAGACAGTAAACTCCTGTGGAACAAACACGAAAAGGAGATTACATACAAGGCAAAAATGGCTATAATGGTGTGCAGAAATCTGGCAGGAAGAAACTGGGGCTGTAACCCAAAAATCCTAAGCTGGATGTACACTGCCATAGTGAGACCAATCATCACTTACGGAGCCATTGCGTGGTGTAGTAGAACTAGCCTATTGACGACGAGAGAAAACCTCTCCAAAATTCAAAGACTAGCCTGTATATGCATTACAGGAGCAATGAGAACATGCCCAACGGCAGCCATGGAAGTGATTCTCAACCTCACCCCTCTACATATGGTGGTGGAAAGTGTTGCAGAAAGAACAAGATACAGACTAAGTAGAGAGGGCCTGTAGGTGAGCCATTGGTCCGAGGTGGGGACTGACCCCCAAAACGATCATATGGTTCTATAGAGTTATTATGCTGCCTTGGTCACCTTGGTCACGGCTAGATCGCAACTGGCACGCCTTCAAAGGGTGGTCAGTTTGGGTGCAACTGGCTGCATGAAGACTGCACCAACTGCTGCGATGGAAGTGATCCTTGGTCTTCGGCCTCTTCACCATGTGATCGAGGCTGAGGCGGGGAGTGCTTTCCTGCGCATGTAGCATCTGGGATACGTGCGAAGAGGGGAAGAGTGCAGACACGTCAAGAGGCTCCGGCTCCTGGAAGATATTCCAGTTCTGGCTCGAGCGTCTGACGAATGCTTGCGCAAGTACTACTTCGCAACCCCATACAGGGCTATGATCCGGAACAGAGAATCCTGGGATAAGGAGACGAATACACAGCCTCATGGGACTGTCTGGTTCACAGATGGCTCATGCTCTGGTGACAAAGCAGGGGCTGGAATTTACTCTAGGAACCCAAGGACACAAATCTGTATACCATTGGGTGATGGTGTATCTGCATATCAGGCCGAGATATACGCTATCTTGGAATGTGCGCAGATAAACCTAGACAGAGGTTATGTGGATCGACGCATAACCATATACACCGACAGTCAGGCAGCAATTGAAGCCCTGAGTGGATATACCATCAACTCGGGACTTGCTGACGAATGTCGAGAACGACTTGGTGATCTTGCAAGTCAGAACGCAGTGCGGCTAGAATGGATTCCGGCCCACTCTGGTTTTGAAGGCAACGAAATGGCGGATGCACTGGCTGCGGAAGGGGCGGCAGCTCCTTTCTGCGGCCCGGGCCCGATCCTCTGCCTAACAAAACAAACGATACGCAAGGAGACGAGGAAGTGGCTGAGGAACCAACACCTCGCTCATTGGAATGCCCTGCAGGGTCCTAGACAATCCAAACTCCTACTGAAGGGATGGACTGATGGACACGCTGGGGCAGCTATTGAACTACCAAGGAGTAGGTTGAGGAAGATAGCAGGACTCCTACTAGGGTACTGCTGTATGAGAACTGACTGATGAAACGTCAGTTCATGTTCTCTTAGAGTGTCCACACTGGGCTGTATTACGCAGGCGAATCTTCGGAGTCACTGTCATGGCTCCTGGGGACACAAGCAGGCATCCACTGAAAAAAGTTGTGGCCTTTATTGAAGGGCTCGGCTTCATGGATGACTAGGTAGCAGGAATGGCACAATGGGCCCGCCAGTGGCCTCAGTGCCGGAACCGTGACTTTAGTTTGGCTAGGTCAAGGCTCGCCTGCACATTATGTAGTAGTAGTAAGTAGAGAGGGAATCATTAAAAAAAACACCTCCTCACTTCTTAGAAATCAGACAACCTGAGACATGCCACAAGACGGTATGATGAAAAAATATAAATTTTCAAAGAAATTCGTTACGGAAATGAGCAACAAGAAGGAATGGGATCCAAATACCATTACCAGACTTGGAAAGAATGCCATTCAATGGTACACAGACGGCTCAAAAGCAATAGAAGGAACTGGGATAGGAGTGTTCGGGCCAGGAACCAAACACTCTGAAAGCTTGGGAAAAGCCCCAAGTATCTTTCAAGCGGAAATCCACGCCATAAGAAAGTGCGCCAAGTTCAATATTGATAAAGGATATAGAAGACAAAGGATTATCATAATGTCGGATAGTCAAGAAGCCATTAAGGCACTGAGCTCTTGTGTAATCAGTTCCAAAATGGTGTGGGAATGCCTAGACAAACTCAATGAAATGAACTAGGCGAGAACAACATAGTCACCTTACTATGGATTCCAGGACACACTGGAATAGAAGGAAATTAAATAGCAGATGAACTAGCAAAGAGGGGGACTGAAATACATTTCTGGGGCCCCGAACCCTTTTGCGGAATCAGTCCCAATGTAATATTGGAAGAAATAAGTAAAGCCGAGAAAAATAGAAGATTTGACCATTGGAAAGATCTAGTAGGGCTTATACAATCAAAGACTCTTCTGGGTGACTACAACCTGTTGAGATCAAATGAATGCATAAGTCAAAGTAAAACTGCGCTAAGAGTTTTAACAGGGATCCTAACGGGGCATTGTCGCCTGAATGGGCACCTGAAAAAGCTCAAAATAGTGGGGTAAGAAGAATGCACATTTTGTGGAATGGAAGAAGAAACCTCCATCCACATACTTTCCAACTGCACAGCACTTCAGAATCCTAGAGCACAGCACCTGGGAGATTACTGGATAGAAGAGGAACATTTGCCTAAGTTGAAGCCTGCAGACATCCTTAAATTCCTCCGGGAAATAGGACTAAAGGAACTACTAGTTTCTGAGACTCTCCTCAGAAACTGAGTAGAAGTAAGGGGGCACAATAGATCTTTTAGGTCTCAGTGAATGTCACCCCAAAAATCACACATACATACATACATACATAACACTTAGCAAAAAATTTGACATTTATTGGTTGATCAGATAATATTATACAGGGTGGTTATTGTCGGGGGTAATATAAAATAAAATCTTAACTAGTTAACATCGGAGATAGACTTCCTGAAAATATAAGATCTTTAGTTTTTTCATTTGAACGTAAATATTTGAATTAAACGAGTTGAATTTTCGAAGAAAGTTGCGATAAGTTGAATATAGTTTGGATTAGTCCTTTTCCTTGTCTCAACCCCATGATAGATTTGAATCCTTCTGACTTCAAGTTGTTACGTAATAGGAAATTTCCTACGCATTGTGTAACTTTTATTATTTTATCGTGAAGATTTTTTCCTTTCAACCCTTTCCATACCTTATTTCTAGGTACTTTATGAAATGCCCTCTCAAGATCTATGAAAACTAGATACCTATATGATGTAGATGTCAAGATAATAGTATCATATTAATTATAATAACGCCTCAGAAATTTGGAAATTACTTCTCAAAGAGTAGACCGTTCACTAAGAAGAAACATCTACTTCTCGGGCTATAATATGCCCTGACAGACAATGAATTACACTTCCAAGTTAAACGGGGTTGGGCATCTTCTCAATATAACCAACCGTTCTGGTTTGTGATCAGAAGGTACAATATCACTTGTATATCGGTTTCGGCGTATTTACGCCTCAACAGTACAAGATTGAGAACTGGAGATAATAATTACATTGATACAGTTACCCCATTGAATAGAATGCTAAAAATGCAATACTAACGCCACCCCGAAAACTAACCACAAACCTGAATTTATATTGACAAAAACCTTCCCGGTTTTGCAGTACTTCTTTGCTTAATTACAGTTTCCTGTAGCAAATGAATACCTACCTATGTATTTTTATTGTCCAAATATCTTTTCTTTCTCATGAATAAGTGATATTATGGACTTCTTCCTGGTCTAAGCCCGGTTTTTTGTGAATAAAATAAATTTAAAATGTTTTACACATACAAAGTTGAAAAATGCATTTTTTTATAAAAAAACTTCAATAACATTGCATTAAAAGTTCGAAGACTTTTACACTCAGTTAATTACATTAAAAATAATTTCCCTTCCCTCGTTTAAAACCCTTAACACATGAACGGCCGTACATGCAGAATGAATTAAAGTTATATAGGATAGCGAGCTTATACAGTGTGGGAAACGTATTATAGCTATAGACACACACTGACACTCCTAGTTCACGCGGAGCTCACTTCCTTTTTGTGCTCGAAAGGGCGCAACCTCTAGGGCAAAGGGAAATATTTCAGATTTAATTAGATCGGTTTACTTCTAATCATAGAGATTTATTGTATTCTATTCAGGAAATGAAAAATAATGGGCATAACGCGATCTTCATTTTGGGAACAAGTTGACAAAATTAATTTTTTGAAATTTTGTTTCCTTTAATGTCAACTGAGAGACAATGGAATAGTTTTCATTATTTAACAAAAATTTGTTTGGTTCATTACTTCAAATTGAGTTTAGAGAAGAGTGTGTCATTATAAAAATAGCATAAGACAATTTCAAATTAGTGGTATGACACATCGGCTTTATATATCATTAACAAGCTCTAAATACAAAGGGCACCAATTCCATAACATATGATATAATATATTAGGTTCTGAATGGTGATGAGGGATAAACCTGTATTTAATCTGTGAAAAAACAAAAAAATGAATCAGTATGGTGGTCCTCAAACATCACTGTACTGCTGTTACTCCTTATTAGAAAATGGAATAATCGATCTCTGTTAGATTTTCCACTTCTGTATTATACATTTTTGTAATCCTCTTATCCAACAATGCAGCCACATGGGGAGAGGATTAAAATTATAACGTTCTCTTACCTATAGGTATATGATTTTTGACGTGTTGTATCATTGAATTGTTCTATATATAGTTGAAATAATACCCTTCTTGGTGTGCGTCATCGATTGTTAATCTCCTTCTATCACATTACGTAGGAAGAAATGGAAAAAAAGACAGGTCTGTGATTAATCCTAATAAAAATATCACAATAATGAACCGTTTGAATGTTTTACAAACGTTAACCCTAATCTTTGACTTACAAAAATTTGATTGGTTGATGTTTAGATTACGCGCCAGCGCAACCTATCAATCGGGAGCTCAAAATACTATGAAGGCGTTACTTTCGTAGCGGCAATGTGTCTTACGTCTTTTTCTACTGTCACACTGACAGTTCTTGTCAGGTGTGTACTTTGTTGCTTACGGTCAATTATCATTTATTTGTAGTTAATATTAATCTTATTGTTATATTTATCTAAATAATACAAAAATATGCCTAGATACACGAAAAAACATCAGCATTTTGAAAGTTCTGAATATATTTTCAGTTAGAAAAAGAAGCTGGTAATTATTAATTTCATAGCCTTCTCGGCTTTGGCTTAATACGATCCTGATGATTTTATTTATCAAATTTAAGGTTAGCTTTATGTCAAAATAGCAAATAAAATAAACGACATGCCTAAAACCCGGATATACGTCACAATCGATGACGCACACCAAGAAGGGTATTATTTTAACTATAGTATATATTTTATTACCCTTACAACAAAATACGGCACTGCTCAATTTAACTGACCACGAGAGATTATAGAAATATGATCATTCAAACTAAGTAAGCATAGAAGTTAAGACTTTGAATGACACTTTGATTGTATGTATGTTGCAAACGATGCAACAACGAGGTAAAATAAAAAGGAGGGAGGTTAAGCGTGGTAGTGATTTAACAAACTTTCGACAGAAGTCGCCATATTGAGAAGCCACATTTGTGACATTAGTCATCAATTCTTGTGTCAAATTGAAAAGCCACTTTAAAAAAATTGTGATTTTCAGTATTAGAAAGGTTATTTATAAGCATCAGTATAAATTTAAGTTGATATTGAGTTGTACAATAGTGTTTGGAGGCTTTTATTCCATATATACTAACTTAAAAATATACATATGAGAGTTTTTTGTTTCCCCTAATTGAATAATTTAATGTGCTCTTCTGGTTTGTTTACGCTTCAACGGAAGTCGGCCATATTCAGAAGCCACTTTGGTCGATAATTCTTTATACTGTTATGTTCTCTCCTCTTTCTTTTACCTCGTTGCGATGTAATTACAGCAAAGTCCGGCAAAAACAAAATTCGACACCGATAAAAATAGTTCTGTGCTAGTACAACATTAATAGCCAATCCACCAATGTGAATGCAAAACGTCTTCCGCTAGAGCTGTTGTCAAGAGGGTATAAAATTTGGACAGAGTTTAGTTATAGAATTTGGAACAGTGACAGTACTTAGACTGAATAAAAATTGAGAACGTATCTTAATCGTCATGTGTATTTTACTGACAACTCTTATCTGCCTTATTACCCTTCTTTAAATGAACATGAGTCGACCGTTGGTGGAAGGTTTTGACTGAATTATTACACCAGCATGAAAATATAAAGAACATGATAGACTTCGTTTCACATAAGAAGATGCCACGTGAAATTTCAATCTTATGCGCTAACTTGTTGTCAAAACCAGCACTATAATGTGAAATTGACATTCGACTTCAAATCAGTAGCGTAACGGTTTCACATTTTGTAGGTTAACACAAAATTCGAATCTTTCAGCCTTGACAGTGGATAAATTTTCCTTCAACACCAAGTTTCTTAGGATTCATGGTTTTAGATCAAATGAAACACACAACAATCACAAATAAATTAGCCAAACGTATTAAAATATTCGACAGTAAATTCAAACACATTCAAACACAACCTCAAATGTCAATAATAAAATTGCTGTCATTACGAGGCGACATAGATTAACAAGACCGATTTTGGTTTCTGCGCAAGTCATTTGACAAACTTCAAGTGGCTTCTTCTTATGTGAAACAGAGTCTAATTGCACTAATAAGGTGTCAATATCAGCAGCCACTCGTTCGTGCTAAGGTGCGTATTCACCAAAAACAGCGAACAATCGTGTATGTTTGCTAGACATATTGATATCTCGTCCACACCAGTGCGAATATGTTCAAGCTCGTAGCTGATCCATCTCTAATTTGTGGGAGCAGTGCGAGCGCGGTAAATATAACTGGTACGGCCAAGTTCATAAACAAACCGATGATAATAATTGATTTTACCTACGACCCCCCCTGTAATCAGTCAATAACACACAGTCGGTATCAATGTAATGACGTCTATTACGCACTGTAAAAAAAACGCACAGCTGTAAAGTAAATCGCACGGCTTCCCTAGCAACATCTTAGCAACTGTCAATAGACGTCACCATTTTATTCAAAATTTACTATTTGAAAACATTCAATACGGCCATGTTTAACTATGAAAATCCCAAAGGGCTAAGTATATATATTTATATTAATTGAAAAATGGACTTTCGATTATCAACAATATATTAATAATGATTAAACGTTAGTTCTTCAATGTGCTTCTTTCATTGGTAATAGAGTAATAGAGATGGAGTTTACCAAGCACCTCTAATTATGTAACTGTTATTTCTTATTCTTCTTATAAAAAATACAAGTAGAAGTAGGTCGTAGGTAAAGTATAGTACGTAACTCGTGTTGTAAAGCATTTTACGCACTCACGGAATTACGCACTCGCCGCTACGCGGCATCGTGCGTAACTTTTCCATTCGTGCGTAAAATGCTTCTTACCACACACGTTACGTAATATACTATTAAAATGTAATAAACAATGTTTCACGTGGTAACTCGCCAAAGTTGAAAGCAGCAAAGCACAAGCGTCGCAAGCGATCGCAGTGCGAGCACTTTTGAAGAAGGCTTCCTCTTGATCTTTTTTGAGCGCGAACACGGAACAAGCAAACGTTCGCATGCTCGCTAGCTCGTACTGATATTGATTTTTAAAAGAGGATATCTATTCTGTATAAAGTTGCAGTAATGGAATGTATGATTGTCCTGAAATTTTTATGTGGGCTCAGCAACAGATGCGAGCGTGGAGGAATACTTGGAGAAATAATTTAACGAATAATTTTTTTTTCGTAATATTGATCCCCTCACTGTTGGGTACCCCCGTATACAAAATATCGTAGATACCATTTCACTGATTTTCCTCCATATTCGTCAATCATCTGAGAGTGTGTATCTAAAATGCCAGCCCAAATTTTTCATTATCATGGCCTCTATGATTTTTTGACATAGCGCTTGTACTTGCCATTATAACTGCATCATTTATACTCGTAGAAGGTTTATTATTCCAAAATCGTAACTAAGGTGTTTTTGACATTTTCATATATAAAAATCCACTGATTTGTTCCCGAGGATACCAGAAATTTCTATAAAATATTTTTAAACTCCTTATTGTATTTTTTTTATAAAATTCATAGTCTCCACTTTCGGGTACCCCCGTTTACAAAATATCGTAGATACGATTTCACTGATTTTTCTCCATATTCCTCAATCATCTGAGAGTGTATATCTAAAATTTCAGCCCAAACTTTCCATTATCATGGCCTCTATGATTTTTGACATAGCGCTCGTACTTGCCATTATAGCTTCATCATTTATAGAAGTTTTATTATTCCAAAATCGTAACTAAGGTGTTTTTGACATTTTTATATATCAAAATCCACTGATTTGATCCCGTGGATACCAGAAATTTCTATAAAATATTTTTAAACTCATTAATGTATTTTTTTTTCAGAAAATTCATAGTCTTCACTTTCGGGTACCCCCGTATACAAAATATCGTAGATACCATTTCACTGATTTTTTTCCATATTTGTTAATCATCTGAGATTGTGTATCTAAAATTTCAGCACAAATTTTCCAATATCATGACCTCTACCGTTTTTTGACATAGTTCTTGTACTTGCCTTTATCACTTGACCTCATTTATAGAAGTTTCATTATTCCAAAATCGTAACCAAGGTCTTTTTGACATTTTCATATAGAAAAATCCACTGATTTGATCCCGTGGATACAAAAAATTACTATAACATTTTTTCAAACTTATTAATATATTTTTTTTTTGGAAAATTCATAGTCTTCACTTTCGGGTACCCCGGTATACAAAATATCGTAGATACCATTTCACTAATTTTTTTCCATATTCGTTAATCATCTGAGAGTGTATATCTAAAATTTCAGCCCAAATTTTTCATTATTATGGCCTCTACTATTTATTGACACAGCGCTTGTACTTGCCATTATAACTTGACCTTATTTATAGAAGTTTCATTATTCCAAAATCGTAACTAAGGTGTTTTTGACATTTTTATATATTAAAATCCACTGATTTGATCCCGTGGATACCAAAAATTCAAATAATTTTTTTTGAAACTTATCAATGTATTTTTTTTTCGAAAATTCATAGTCTTCACTTTCGTGTACCCCCGTATACAAAATATCGTAGATACCATTTCACTGATTTTTTTCCATATTCGTTAATCATCTGAGAGTGTGTACCTGAAATTTCAGCTCAAATTTTCAATTATTTTGGCCTCCACAATCATTTGTAATTTGCATAGACACACTACAGATAAAGGCAACACACCAGTAGATGCAGAATGCTCGCTCGCTCTTGTCGGCACCTCTCCTTTTAGGCTTTTTGTGCTTTTAGTTGTACCGTTTATGTAAAGAGACCAGTAACCATTATCAGGCTCAACAGTCTTTTCACTAGGTCCTTCTTGAAAGGGTGAAAAAGCAGGGGACTGCGAGGGTTAGACCACTCCTGCGGGTGCGGAGAGGGATACTCCTGAGGGTGGTACAGGTGTACAGGACAGTGGGTGGACTGGCTGTTAAGGTCCTATCCGTTGGACTTGATAGCTAGAGCCAGACAGAAACGCTGCAGTACAGGAATGAATGGATGAGGAAATGGAGAGAAGATGGGATGAGTATGAAGGCGCACTAAAAGGCGAAATTGGGTGGACTGGAAATTCAATTCGAGTGGGTTACCTCCACAAGATTGGGAAAAGAGAAACTGGAGTGTGAAGTGGAGGATGATGTGTGCTGAAGAAGTTGGAAAATAAACTGTTAGACGGAAATATGATTAAGATTATGTTAAAGGGCGAGGAGGAATGGAGTAATGGATAAAAGTGGCGTAAAAGAGATTAGGAAAAGTGAAGGACTCGACATGGCATGTGTGAGGTAGGAGGGATAGAAGGGAGAAGATGGTGGAGAATGTGTGAGGGACCCCGTCTTAAGTATGCTAATGAAGTGATTCCAAGGCGGGAGTAACGGCGAGTTTGAGGTGGGTTTGGTTGGTAGACATCCCCGTGGGGATGAGTCTAACACTGTCTGGGTACTGGTTAAGCACCCATTCGAACATAAGTTTTCCATCTCGGTCCGAAAAAGAAGGTCCTTCTAGGAGAAATCCTACATAAACAATAAGAAATCAATTAGTTTCAAATAGACCATAACAAAAATTAAAAGCAAAGCACTACTTGCGACGAAAATCGTCTTAAAAAAACTATTTAGAAATATCAAATATCGAGTGAATAATTTTCCCTATCATTATTTCATTCTCCATTTTTAGGTGGGAAATGTCAAAAATCTATATCTGATAACGCTACTAACAACAAAGCTAGTATAGATTTAGAAATATATTTCAAATATTCATTGTTTAGACGTTGAACAATACTTATAAATAAATTCTAAGTATGACATCAACAAGTGAAAAAAATCGGATTCGATAGTGCGATGCCCCTAACTTGTATAAACTTGAGGATAACCTGTTAAAACTTTGCCGGGTCCGAGATTAGTTCTTGCCACCAAAAATTCAAATATCCTCCGCGGGCAATCTAGGAAAATTCAACCAATCATTATCTCCTTCCTTATAGCCAGCTCCAAAACTGTAAAATTCCCATTGGTCAAAAGCCATGCGTATACTTTACGGGAGAAGGGGAATTCAAGCCCAACTACTTCTATAACATTCAACTTTATTCACTCGTTGTCAACGCTTAATCGCTAGTAGTCATACGTAACAGTTCAGTGTTAACAGTGAATATTACGCGTAGGCCATGGATTCGTTTGTGTGTAAAATAGTAATCATAAGAAATGATGAAAATAGAATTTTAAAACCTAAAACTACGGAAAATAGTCTGATGAAGACGACCAGAGTTAATGGAATTAAAAGGTGTCTTTTCGGTGTGTCCAAAATCGAAGATACCGAAAAAATGTTACAAGAACAGTATGATATTGATAGAAAAAGATTCAGCGAAAGATTCGGAATTGATTTAAGAAAAATCGAAGATAGTGAGAGGCAGATGAACAGTGAAAATATAAATTCTAGTAATGACACACAAATGAAGAGTAATAATTCTGTGATTAGTAGAAAGATTCTTAAAAGGAATAGAGAAGTTTTTAGACAACAGAATAATCAAACAGTACTGACAGGTTAGTATTTTTGATTATTTTATTAATATTAATGACAATTTTATTTTATTTTTCAATTTATATTTTAAATTTAATATATAAACCCGTGGTTAGGCTAAAATAGATGTGAATTCAATTTAAAAATAGAACAGAAAAATTACCTCTTGTTCACAATTTTTTAAATATTTTTATTAGGGCATTAAGAATTGAAATTTAAAGTATAGAACAAAATTTTGTTGAAGGTATTTGTTACAGGAATTTTCTGGAATTAGCTTCTGTGCTTTATAAATTAAATTAAAATTAGTAATTATTGGTGAAATAAATATTTTTGTTACATTGCTAATACTGTGATTGAAAATATTGCGGTTATCATAGTTTGTATAGTTTATATTTTTATTATTATTTTACAACATACAGTGGGCTACAGAAACTATAATTTTAATTTAATTTAATTTTTTCACGGACAAGAGTATTTCTGCAAAAAATACATAGGAATTTAGAAAATATTATAATAAATTTGTGCTTAATAATAATAATAATATTCGAGTATAATTGATAAAATAGGACACAGCAAACTGTAACAGACGTGTTTTTAAATCTAGAAATTATATTAATTATGAAAATACAATTTGAACGCACATACAAACTAAAATGCAATTATTGCCACATTTGATACATGTTTTTTTATTGTGGTTTTTTATGATGATTTTTTTTCTAATTTATTTGATAGTAGATTGGGGTATTTTGGATAAATGTCAATAAAATATTCAAACTAATCTCACTTGAGAAGAACGCTTTAAAAATGTGAAAAATTTTTCCAAAATAGTTTACCTGGCCGAACTTAGGTCTCGCGTGCGGAAAAGTCACTTCATGCACGTGTTAGGTACACTATTTTTTCTACTAGAGTGCGGAAAAAACCCAAAAGTTAACATAAAGAAACATCTATTATTAAGTACATATTAACAAATTAATTATAATTATTTGACATTCATTTGATGCGACTTATACCAGGGCCATTAAAAAATTATCGAAAAATAATATTTTTTTTCATTTAAAATTATAGTAGAATTTTAATAAATTTCTTAATTTTCCAGTCATTTGGTAAACTACAACCCTACAAATATATATTTTAAATATTCAACATAAGTGGACTTTTCCGCACGCCATTAAAAAAATATTTTTTTGATAAGAAACATTTTCTACATGAAGCACTGTTAAACAAATTTTATAACGAGAGTTGAATAGATTTATATTGTCAGCTCCCACTTTGACAATAAAGTGACATAAAGTTTTCCTAAAAATAAAAAAGAATGTGTTTGTGTTGAAAAAGGGTCATTTTTTAAATAAATTACTGATTGTTTAAGAAAACATTGCTTGATCCAACGATATTTTTTTGTCTGTCAAACATAAAATTCCAAGTGTGGCGAAGTTACTGAATCTACAATTCTACAACCTGAATATTTTTAGATAGAGCACATAAAAATTATATTTAAAATTTTTCTGCAATTTAAATCGAATAATAAAATCAATATAAGTCATAGATACTTACTATTGTATACATTGTATCACTTTTGTCTCAACTTGATCAATTTTAAGCCTGTATCATAGCCTGTTTCATTTTTACTACTCTTGCATTTGTTAAGTTGGTTGCATACTAACTGCAGTTGAAATGAAAGGTCTAAACATAATTATCGACTGTAATAATTTATCTGTACCGTTTTCAGGTTAAGAACAATTCTTCTTTTTCTTTAATTTACTCTTTTCTTTCTATTATTATCCGGAATATTTCGTCCCTCTTAACATTATCATCAGTTTTATAGAGCATACATATTTCTTTATTTTATAAAAAATTACTGACTTATATGTTTCCAATAAATATATGATATATCTAATCGGGACCCTATATACCAAATAATTGGTGTCAGGGTATGTGTCTGTAACTAAACTAAATGCTTATAAAAGCTTTTCCAATTTTTTCGGTATTTCGCCATCTTTTTTGCTTCTGTCCATGTTTCCCCTTTATTTTTCAATATTTCTGAAATAGTTTTATTCCATGTTTGTCTAGGTCTTCCTTTTCTTTTATTTTAAATATTTTTGCTTTCCATATTCTTTTAGTCTGCCTTGTGTTTTCCATTCTTTGTAAATGCCCCCACCATCCCAGTTGTCTGTATTCTATAAATTCTAGGATTGATTCTATTTTTAGATGACTTCTTATATCTGTATTCCTAATTTTGTGTTTTTTTGTAACGCCTCGGACTCTTTTTAAGTATTTCATTTCAACTGCCTGTATTCTACTTTTCTGTGTTTGGTTTAGCACCCACGTTTCGCATCCATAAGTTAATATTGGCCTATCTATTGCTTTAAATATTTTTATCTTGGTATTGATCGATATTCCTTTATTGTTTATGAATTTTTTGTTCATCGTATAGTAGGAGTTTCATTGTTTTTTCTATTCTTTTATTGATTTCTGCTTCCTGTGTTCCATTTTGATCGATTGTTATTCCCAAGTTTTGAAATCTTGTCACTTGTTCTATAGCTTGTCCTTTTATTTCTATATCTATTTCTTCTTTCCCTTTTCATATAACCATAACTTTTGTTTTGTTTTTATTCATAACCAACCCGTTTTCTTTCAAGATAATATTCCATGTTTCAATAATGTGTTTCAAATCTTCTTTAGTTTTCGCAAAGATAACTATATCGTCAGCAAATGCCCCTTCTGATCTTGTTAAGATCTTGTTAAGATCCATGTGTCCTATGTTGAATTTTTTGTTTTCCTTCTTACATTTCTTTATTATTTCGTCCAAATACATAATGAATAATGTTGGGCTTAAACTGCCTCCTTGTCTTAGTCCTTCAGTGGTTTTAAATGTTGACGATTGTAGATTCTTGGTTATAACTGAGTTAGTATTATTACTGTATATCATTTGAATTAATTTTATGAGGTTATTACTAACTCCGCGTTTTTTGAGAATATTCCATAACTTTCTTCTTGGTGTTTTATCAAATACTTTTTCTAAGTCAATAAATGATAGATATATCTTTTTATTTTCTTGCCAGGCTTTTTCCGTTATTTGCTTCATAGAAAAAATATGATCCTGTGTGCTTCTGCCCTTCCTAAAGCCACTTTGTGACTCATCCAACGTATTTTCTAATATAGTCTTTAGTCTTTTGTCTATTATTTGTTCAAATATTTTCATGGCAGTACATAGTAATGTAATTCCTCTATAGTTATTGCAGTCCTTTTTACTGCCTTTGTCTTTATATAGGTATCGGAACTATGAGAGATCTGGTCCAATCTTGTGGCATTTTTTCCTGTTCCCATATTTTTCTATAGATACTTAGCATTCTAGTAAATATACAGTTTGTAAAAGCCAAACGAAATAAAATCATTTTTTCGGTAACTGTAAGTATTTAAATCCCGAAACAAGTCAAATTTTAAAAAATGGCGGCTGTACCTATCATTTGAAAGAGGGTTGAAAGTAAAGATCGCATTTTCACGTTGAAGAAGGTCAATTTACAATTTAAATTTGATCTATTTCGGAATTTTTTTATAAATATGTACAATAACCGAAATAATGAGTTTATTACGTTTAGTATAATGACGTTCATCTGATATTATGTTTGACATTGAAAATTCGACTATTTTGCCGTTAGGTAATCTGTTATTCATAAAGAATTACATAAAAGTAATAAAAAGGCGTGAAAATGTACATAAACGGATTTTAAAATATCCCGGAAATGAATTGCTTTACATAAAAGATAAAAAAAATGTTTACATAAACTAATGTTTGTTGAGTACGGCAATGCAACATAATCTTACGTTGCATCAAGCAAAATTAATTTAAAGAAAAATTGTTATCGGAATCAGCAAATAGAATGATGAATATTTCAAATTTAATTGGTGCACAATATAATTATTGTGCGCTCCTAAAGTGATTAGTTGGCTAGTTTAAAGACTAGCTGGATAGTTAAATAATATATCCGCATAAAATTTTGAAAAAATATTTATACAGTGCGTTCATAAAGTATCAATTCATACTTAGTTAATAAATAAACAAAAATGTCAAAAAATCTTTGATTTTAATTTACTATTTTTTCAAAGAAGAATTAACTATACAGGATGATGACGTTAGCAATAGTTTTTTAAGTGGGACACCCTGTATTTTTTATAGTTTTGAGTAGCCCTGCATTTCCTGATTAAAAATATATAACATTGCGTAGCATTAGTTTTGTTCTATAATGGCGTATGATCCCACTATAAGATAAGAAATAAATTCACATAATATATAGTTCAAAAACAACCCATATATTTAGAGATTCAACAAAATTAATGACTTGAGATACAATACTACATTTAAAATAACAATACATGCTCTCCATTGTTATCAATGCACAAGTAATATATTCGTTTCAAATTTTCTAATGCGTCAGCTATTGTGTTATTATGACCATGCATATTTTCCTCGCGAACTTTTGCAGTGAAAGAGTTTATATTTGTTTTTGAATCAAACTACATTTTTTCTTTCAAAAACCCCCATGAAAAGCTACGACATTATGTGGCGGTGCTCTATCCTGCTTCCATATCACACTATTTAAATTCTCACATAAATTGAGAATTCATCTACTTTTTCATCTGCAGTATAATCCATTTTAGTATAAGCACTGACAGCTAATAATAAATTAATAATTGTTTCATTTTGAAATGTCAGTTACGTAGCCACCTATGGTTACCCTTTTGTAGTATCATCCGTCATTATAGAACAAAACTAATGCTACACAATATTAAATATTTTTAATCAGGAAATGCAGGGCTACTCAAAACTAAGAAAATACAGGGTGTCCCATTTGAAATATTGAAGATGCATTTTATTGGGCACTCCCTGTATACAAAATTCAGTCTGTTGTTACATTTTTGGTCGGTAAAGATAAAATAATAATTTTATTTGAAACTTTTTTTTATATTCCCGTAATTAATGAAAATAAGTTGGGGTCAAAATATAATGAGAAACCCTGTACAGTAACCAAAATAATGAATGTATTCCGTTTGGCTTTAACACACTGTATGAATATTTTTATACCTCTATCAATTCCCATAATAAAATTTGATTATTATGATTGATGCACTGCTTGTTTTGCAAGAAGAATATTTCATTTCAACAAAAATAATATTAAGATAGATATCTGGGAATTGGACTCATGAGATTTGATGCAGCTGAGCTCCGTAACAATAACAGATCCGTAACAAAAAATTTGTATCGAGTTTGTAAATTTATCTCAGACGAAATCATTAATTTAGATACTTTTTAGACGAGTAGGAAAGAAAAATTTGTTTTCGACACAACACTATCAATAGTTTGAGTGATAAATTCAAATATATTATTTTCGATAATAACTCAAGACATTATGATGCGGTTATTAAAGCGCTGAGTTCTTGTGCGATCAGTTCTAAAATAGTATGGGAATGCCTTGAAAAAGCTTCAAGTATAATGCCGCAAAATTATTCACCAGTGAATTATAGGTGTGGATAATGAAAGGTCACAGGACAGGGCACAAAGATTATTCACAATTATTCACAGAATTTATTAAATAAAAATTTTTACCGCGAAAGAGATTCGAACCTATGTCTAAAATTCCTCACATCACCAAATCAGAGCAGTAAACCATCAGGCTGTTAAGATATGTATGATACTAAATATATAAATTGTTCAATAACATAAGAAGTAACAATTACTAATTAGTAGTTTTTTGTAATAAACTATAGTGTTTTAGTTTGATAAAAACATTTATACCTAAACAGGTAATTCATAGTCGTGGACAAAATGTAGTATTCTACTCGCATATAATGGCTATTATTCACTCAGTCATCGTGAGTAATAGCCATCATTATATGCTTGTTGAATAATATACTATTATTACTTCAGTTATGTTAAATTTCGTATCGTTTTGATTTTGATTACTCCCAGTACCTCCCTGTATCTGTCTGCCACTTGATTACTGGTGTTTTACGTAATGTTTTTTAGATTACATTATTGTGATTGTGTTAAATTCAGCAGACGTTTTGGAGACGAGATTTGTTGGCGTGTGAATAAAAATAAACTATGCTTTATCATTATTATTATTATTATTAGGATCAAATTTTGATGGAGACATTATAATTGTCATAAACAAGATATTGCTTGTCTGGAATTGCTTTAAAAACCATTTTGATAAATGAATGATTTATATCTTTTTCATTTCACATCATCAAATCTTACAATAAATATCAATAAGCATGTTCGTTTTTTTTCAATACAATAGTAACCTATTTTTTTCACAAAATGCATTTTGAGATAAAATCTTTCATTTTTTCTCAACTCCTAATTTTAAGCTCGTCACAAATTTCAACTAATTGTGAATTTAAATCATTTCATAAAAATCGGGCCTTGCGTTTAGTAGTTGTGAACTTGATTGCAACGCCACCTACTGGGACTAATTGTGAATCTAAACCATCCAGTTTGCTAAACAAAGACACACACTAATTTATTGCAAGCATTAAGGTGGGAATGCACATGCCATTCAAATAGCATCTAGGTGATGCAAACTAATGGCATACACATGCTGGTAGACTTCGTTTCACATAAGAAGAAGCCACGTGAAGATTGCCAACTGTCATGCGCAGAACCTATATTATGCGAAAAAGCTATCTTCCTGCTTAGTTGCTTGAAAGCAGCAGCTTGCTGCAAATGGTGTTTTAAGATATAATTGCCTTTGTATTCCATCTGTCGGCTTGGCAATGGTTTCCAATGTTATATTTTTCAGTCTTTTATCATTTTTAGATCAGTTAAATGTCTTGCTTCGTACTCATTACCTTATAATAATGTAACCTACATCGCGGATGTTGTCCCTTTTACGCTATAAATTGCAATTTTATCTATTTGTATTTGTATATTCTATAATAAATTTATTCATTTTAAATGAAGGTTGAGTATTACACATTTTGATAAAAATATCCCATGTTGCTCCTTATTTAACGTAGAGTATCCGAGTCATTGTCCTCCGTAATAAAAAGTAGTGTCATTTTATTCAATAACTATGTACACTTTATCAATTGAGGTCACTTTACTAGCATTTAACTAGCCACATAGAAACAAATAGACACCTTGAATGCCTATTTATTGCACGCAGTGGCGTACGCTTGATAAAAAGTACCAGCCAAATTTTTGAATAATTCATTATTTCATTTTGAACGGTTTTCTACCAACACCAATATCCAAGGCCCTTTTGGAGATTTTCCATGTAGTTTCTTCAACATAACTAGGCAAAGACAAAGGACCAACAGAAAAGAAAAAAAAAGTTCGAAAGACTTCACAATAAAAGAGTTATAATAGGTAATGATAAAAATTCTTGACGAAGGCACCCCAGACGGCCTACAGAAAAAAATGTTTTACTTATTCCCCTTTGAATTTGCATGGCGAGGCAAAAAAGCAGTGAATTGCAAAGTACATTATTTACGACAAGAATTAGACCTAAAAGAAAAAATTACGGGACTGCACAAGGATGTGCCAAAGCCTTGGTCAGTAGCAAATCGTTGGAAAGACAACATTAACACAAACTCGTCTATTTTTAAAATCATTGGAAAAGAAGAATACCAATCCAGAAATCATAAATGACAAGTTTTTTTGTCCATCCAAATTGGAAAGAAGGAATTTGGTACGAAAACATCTTTCGGTAGAAAAAATTGTCGTAAATACTAGAAAAATTAAAGTAGCAAACCATTTACATCGCTCTTCCACTATTTCTGCCCAGGCAGAAAAAGTTGTTGGTGAGCATGGAATAATAAAATTAACAGGACATTCCCAACTCTTTGAAACCTCATTTGCAGTTGGAGTCTCAACATCATTTAAAATCAATTGAAAACTTGAGAGGAAAAGCTCTGAAGTAGACTTTTAAACATGCCGCAAGTACATGTTCCACAATCACATCATAACCATAAAAATAATGCTACATTGTAAAATAAATAAAAATTGTGCAGAGGAAATCGTTCTCAGTGTTTTAAGTTTACTGCTCCTCTGCAATTGTGCTCATGAAATTTTGTCAAAAATGTCATTCGCGGAATTAAAAAATTATGCCGATCAAATATTATCTTTTGGATATTTTATATGATTATAAGTAGTTTCAATTAAAAAACGACATACGTTCAAACGTATGTAGTAATGACCAATTTTAAAGAACGCACATCCAAAAATTAAAAAAAAAAGTCGAGATTGCGTCAATCCCAAAGACCGTAATTTCACTCAGTTTGTACTTTCTACAAAGAACATACGATTTCTTGGAACAGATACATCTTTATCTAACCCAGTGCCAGGTGATTCATACTTTTAGAACTACCTGCATCGCATTGGTACCGTAAAAGGCGCCAATATTTGGCGGGAAGGTGTTTTTTTATTGTTCGAATCACAGGTGTTTACTTTCAAGGTTGAAATCGATGCATTCGCCTACTTTGCGTGTTTGAACTTGAAAAAAAGATTTTAGAAAGGTTTATATAAGCTTAGAAATGTAATACAATGTACTACAACAGTTGAAAACATTTTGTCAATCAATGTTAGCGATTACAATGACATTATAGTGTATAAAGTATACGGGGACGTGCCAAAAATTTCATGTTTTTGTTGTTAACTGAAATGGAATTAAATGGAACAAAATGCGTAAAGTTTTCTGTGCACTTGTCGCGTTGTCAAAATGTTTTATTGACAAAAGGTTAAAAATGAACTGCAAATAATCATTTTAAACCATATAGGAGGAAACACTAAGAAAAAAGCCTAAAATATGTATGGAGAGCAATTCACAAAAGAACTCGTACAACCCCAAATTTAACCTGAGGTATTATCATTCGTCAAAAGTGTACTTATTATTATATTAACATGACAAACATTCTTTGTAAGTCAACTCTTCACATCCAACATCTTGCAGATTGTAACAGTGGGCAAAGCAAAAGTTTAAAAACACCAGCTGTTTGCTATAATATATGAATCAAACAGATGATCGCCGACGTAATTCAGTCCAGGTACTTTTTCTGTGAAGGTGGGATTGATTTTGCACATATGCTGTTCGCATTCTAGAACTAGATGTTATTCTCTAATGTTAATTTATTTTGAAATATTTAGTGATTTAACTAACCAAAATTAATTATACGTTTTTAGTTTCGTAAACACGTCCATAAAAGTTAATTATTTTCTGGAATAGATAATTATCATTAGTATAAATATTTAACGCTATTAGAACTAAAACAGTAAATGCAGCATGTTGATTACATTAAATTCCTTAAATTAATTTGATACTTCAACTCTAAGAGCTCATCCATATCTCAAATGTGGTTGTATGAAATTAAACCAATGGTTCAATAAAACTCAAAGTCCAAACCACAAAAA
>CAJUYI010000812.1:40324-52269 GCA_910591695.1 Galerucella pusilla
TTTTTTTAACGAGTTACCCTGTATATTTTTATAATTATCTCTACAAGTTGATATAAAAGATGTACCATACTTGATCTAAATCTCTAGGACCGGGATCAGAATAGATGAGATTTCCAATTTTCAAAAATGTGATTTTTCAGGTGAATTAAAAATTAGACATCAAATGTGATACATCATTCAAATAGGTTCGCTGAGAGGATTATAAAAATGTAGATATACCTATAAAGGGTATTTCGTTTAAAAAAATTTAATTTATTTTGTATTCTTAAAAATCTGCACGCTACTGTACATTTGATAGCATTTGAACAAAAAACAGTTGTAACCAAACAATTTTCATGTAAAACTTTTTTTTTTCAATATGCAATAACGATAATAAGGTGTGGGTAATTTATAATGAATAACCCTGTACATACTATAGAAAATCAATCGGACCGGACCGAATTTTTTTTTAGAACTGGAGGAACTGTTCCGAGCCGGATTTTTTTAAATGTGAAAAGAACCGGAACCGAACCGTCAATTTAATCTCGGTCCGGGTAACTGGGCATACGGTTCGAATCCTAGCTTAAAAAATATCTCGTTTCTCGATCAGTGACATTTAATAATGGAACAACCACGAAATCTGTAAGAATCCATTTCATAATTTTTAACTATTGTAATTTTCATTATTCTTGCTGCTATTAAAGAGTTGATTTAGTTCTTTTTTCAAATTTATTCTGGTTAAATCTATTCTCACGACTTGTAACGTGACTGACCTCGTCAACCATGACTATATTTCCCTTAACTTTTAAAATTCCATCGACAACACAAAGAAATCTAATTTCTCGCAATAGCTATTTACTCTCTTTAGATATTCGTGTGAAACAGTGATGGTGGAATTTTCTTTTAAAAGGGAGACAACTGAAGTTAATCAATTAAATAAATACCACAATTCACTTTATAAAAATTTGTAGACTAAGAAATTTAGTTATTATAGTTACTATAAATCATGGAATTAATATTTTCGCTTTTTCTTTGAAAAAAAAATGAGGATTGTTCTGTCGGGTTATTTCTCCACCAGAATTAGTGAAATGAAGTTAAACTTGGTACATTCTAACCAGAGATCAAAAAAAGTTATCAATATTACAAATTAAAAAAATCACAGATTTTACTTTACTTCACAAAAAATATTATCAACGGGAAGAAAACATTATTTAAACATTTCAGTATTTTACAATGCTTGCGATAAAAAACTAATAAGAAAAAATCAGGAAAAAGTACACGTGGCTGAAACGCAGCAGGTTATGAAGTGCAACGAATTTTTTACATGAATTAAAATATCTAACAATGATGGCATGAAAATTTTACGCGGCGTTGCCAGATAAAAATACAACGGAAGTCAAATGCGTCATAGCAACTATTCGACATCTAGGGTATCGGCAGTACCTAGTACCTTTTAGAGATAATTGAAATTTTGTTAGTCGTGAGAGACAGAAACATTAAAGAGAGGTATATTCATTATATTCGATAAGAAATCCCTCTCAGAATTTTTCACACCCTGTATTAGACTGTTTAAAAAAAATCGATTATTATTTTTTTCTTTAAATATACTGAAAATATATAATTGAGATACTGTGAAATTTTGAACTCTATTGTTTTCCTACAAGAATATATCTTAGTCATTTAGTTCAAATAACAGTCAATATCGAAAATCTATATAAAATGACCCCTTTTTATAGTCATGCCACTGTCGTATTTACACAATTCCCATCATGAAAGAAGTAATTTAATAATTTTCTAGAGATAACTGACAAAGATATCTCTGATTTCACCACAAGTCATGGTCTGATAGATCCCGTGAGACCGTAAGAGCACCACCGAAAGTGTTGTGCATTATTTTCACATAAATTGTTGGAATGCAACTGACACTTGTTACCTACTCTTACAGGTGTGGTGGGCATTGTATTAAAATTAGAAACGGATTTGAATTTGGAATAGGTTATGTCAATTAATTCGTTTTCAGGGGGAGGTATAACCGTCTAAAACAAATTAACATTTCCTCTTTAATCGTAACCGAAAAAAAAATTATTGCAGTGTTATGCTAATTTTAAGTACCATGTTCGAATTTTCAAGTTAACTGAATGTTAAAAATACTATAATAATTTGGATTTCCAGTCTATTACCACGAAAATAAAAAACAATTTATCTCCTGAATGTTCCTTGTGGTATTACTTATTCTTTTTTTTTTCTCTCATTTTTTTAGGAATCAAACCACAATAATGTTTTTATATTTTTGATTTCGACGTTTCGGTAGCGTTCCAGCTACCGTTGTCAGGATTAATCAGTTATTAAATAACTGACACAACGAAAAAAAGTTCAAGTTTAAGACTGCAAAACTTTGTTGTCAGATTTTATTGAAAAATATAAAAACATTATTGTGGTCTGATTCCCAAAAAAATAAGAGAAAACATAAAAAACAATTTCACAATATTACTTTCCATCTTGAGGATTTGTCAAGAACAGCGGTCTCCAACCTTCTTTCTTCTGTAGCCCTAACCTCAATATTTTGCTAGATTGTATCGCTCTTTATTATTAAACTTTTTCCATATTACTCTTGAATTATTAAATCAAAAATAGTTTTCTTTTTCGTACCCTTTGACATCATCTCGCGTACCCAGGTTGAGAACCGCTGCTTTAAGGCTGCTTGACGTGGTGCAATGCAATGCAAGCCGCAAGATTTCTTGATCGACAGCATGCGCAGTTAAGCTCCAGCTGATCCGTTATTTTTATCGGTTTGGTGCCATTTCTATTGTATGCAAGGCTCAATTCTAGGGAGAAATTTAGTTTCTTTTGTGTTACCAACCAACTAACTATTTCCAATCGAATGATACCTATCAGATAATTGTGTTGGCTGATGTTTTGTCATTTGTGATTGCTTGATTAGCCACTTCTTTTAGTTATTTGTCGGTATAACATTTTTAAAATAAATGCAAAATGATCCATTAACGTTGAAGTAATACACCTTTACTCCAAACAAATAATTCTGTTTATAACACCTTGTATATTTTCCTGCTTGTGACGTAAGTCACACATTGCTAATACGTTTGCATTCTATTTTGATAGCGTTTTCCATTGACAAAACTAGGGTGCACTGAATCTGAACTGAGTGCAAAATTTGTGTTCCATTGGCTGCACTGCACCAGTATTTCATATTCCATTGGAAAACTAGTGCAAGCGAATGTGCACTGAGTGCAGTTTTTCGGCACCTGCTCAGGAGGTAGTTTCGAGCATGTTTCGAGTAGTGCAAGAGTGCAAAATGGCGGCGAATGATGAACGCTGCGAATTCGAAAGAAAAACAGTAGTTTATTTATTATTTATTTTTCACTGGATATTATTGTAAAAAGTAGAGTATTTTACAAATACTGAACCAGTGATTGGAAGTATTAAGTTGTTTTAGGAAATGAATAATCTCTCAATGTACTTTTAATAAAAATGTTCTCATTATTTTTAATGTTAAATAATAAAACAACTAGATAAGGATACATAAAACTGCACCTGCTTTTAATCAAAACAACAAAAACCACCACAAAACAACCAACTTGATTTGACGAATGACAACTGACAACTTTTCTGTGTTCCATTGGCCCTGCACTCAGTGCAAAATATCGGTACACTGGTGTAGAGTATGCTCGAACTTGGTGCCAACTAAGTGCATGCCAATGGAAAACGCTATGAATTATGTCATTTCTCCCGATTGATAGGTCACGCTTGCGTGTAATCTAAACATCAACTAATCAATTTTTTAAGTAAAAGATTAGGGTTAACGTTTGTAATACATTTAAACGGTTCATTATTTGGATATTTTGATTAGGATTAATCATAGGCTTGCCTTTTTTCTATTTCTTCCTACGTAATGTGTTAGAAGGACATTAACAATCGATGACGCACACCAAGAAGGGTATTATATGAACTCTAGACAACGTTTACTCAATACGGCTGGAATTTATCATTTCTTATTTATTATGAATCATATCTTCCTATTGCATTTTCCATCATTACTGATTTCTTCTCCGAATACGTAGTTTATTATTGAATAAAGGAAAAAATCGTGGTATTGTATTTTATTTTTTATCTCAGTTCTCAAACTATTAATTTGGAATACCATGTACCTACGTGTGAAAATAATATCACATTAAAACTTCTTTTTTCATCTTTGATCTCCAATTAAAAAGAAAGCTCGGGGCGCTAATCGAACACGTTGAACGTCGAAAATGTTATTTTATTTCTCCTCTTTCACCCTATTTCTTGATAAATAATGAAAATGTTTACACGCAATAATCGTTTAGTTATTGTTATTACCTTTAATTATACAGTATCAAAATAATTGGCTCGAAAACATATGGCTGATGTCATGGTTTCAACACAAATAACTTTTTATCCACCTCAGGTAGAAATATTTCCCCCCCACCCACGTTCAGCTATACCAAACTGGCCTTACTATTATGATTCATCTTCTAATACCTTAATTAAATTACATTATAGGGAGAGATTTGAATTTTCAATACAGGGTGATTCTTAATTCATGCGATATCCCTCTCATTGGAATACGTATCAAATCTTTGAGCGCTTTCGATTATCATTTTGTAATAATATTTAAAATGACAGGAGTAAGTTTTGAATTAGAAATTAGGTTTTATTATTCCCTCGTACATAAAAATAAACTATACCTAGATTTTCAAGGTCAAAGGACGAATGAATAAGTTTTTCGATTAGTTTCCTTGCTCCAAATCGTATTTCCATTCATTAAAAAAATAGTAGAGTTTAAAATTCTCTACGAATTATGTCAAAACAATTTTTTATACGTTAACCGTTTTTGAAACAGAGCGCTCAACCATTACATTACATGCGCAAGGGTAATCGCGAACCCCAGTACATAGTAATGTTTTTTTTAACTTGATTATTCATTAAATTAATGAATTGACCTTTTTCATATAAATATTTAATGAAATAATTGGGTGAATTATTTCAATTATACTCCTTTTAAGAATAACTGTATTTTAAGTGGGGAAAAACATTTCAATAATATTTAGCAATCATGTATGCAAACCAAGTTGGAAAGAACTTTTTGTCGCTTAATATATTGAAAACCAGTATGTAGTTTTTTCTTCTCATCGTTATCTTCTTCTTCCTCGTTATCTCTCTAAAGACTCACCCCTTATAAAATGCAATTATTGTTAATGAGAATAGAATTAAAATAAGAACTAAGTGAATGGAAAATAATATAAAATGATTGTTTGAATTATGGATATTTTTAAATTTAATTTGTCCTTGTGCTATGGCATGTAGGTACACGTACAGCTGAGCGTTTCGCACTCTTCGTGCTCTATTTGAAAAACGGTTGAATCTGTGAAACATTATTTGGGACAAAATTTGTAATGTAGATATTTCCAAAAAATTATAATGACTTTCACGTCCTTGGATATGAAAGGACCCTCACAGGTAGCCTTATTAGACTTTTGAAACAAGCTTTAGGAGGCCAAAATAAAGATTTAGGCATGCAAAAATTCAGCCTATTACGTTTCATTCCGAGATTGACCCTTTATTTTAGCTCATGCTATGTTAAACAGTTCATAGTTTACTTCCTCCTCACCTAACTAGAATCTTCCCTAAAAATGAACCAATATGCATATCTACTGTTGCTATACTTGTTTTGGTTTGTCTACATTACAAGTACATTTTTTTATTTAGTCAAATGTGCTTAGTATATTTCAGCTAATAATTTCCTTTTTGTTTCAGATTTTTACCAGGCAAGGAAAACTGTGCAATCGTTAGAAAAATCATCAAAGGGTGCAAAAGAAAATTGAATGGATTCCGAATAAAATTCACTGTATATAAATTTTATAAAGACTGTATATTTATCGTACATTTTCTACAGCGCTTCATCCCAAAGGTTTTATTTATTAGATACTAACAAGATATACAAGATATTATAGTTCCCAGTGATTTATTATGTGGCAAAATATATTCCTTATGTATCTAATACCTTAAGGTATTTGAAAATCCACATAATTTCCACTCTTTTCGTCCAATTGAACCTTTCAGGATTGCATTGAAAATTGTTAGTCTAGTCTTTGTGTATACTATTTAATGTATCTACATTTTGTACATAAGTTAATATATAATTTTATTTATTACCTAATGCTTGTTTTTTATTATAATCAACCTAAATCGAAATGACCTTTAATTTAATTTAATCTAATTTAAGTCTATAATGGTCCGATCTGTTCCAGAAATGAAGAGAGAATAATAAACGAAAAGGCGATTGATTTACTCCTATTGTCTTTAATCGAAAGCGCCTCAGACTGAAAATATTAGACCAAGTCTTCAGGAAAATAATTCATACGCTCAGGCAGTATCTCTCACCCCATATATCTCACACTGTTATTCACGTTCCTATCTGGTCTTTTCCGTTTGCTGTGACTCCATTCCTAGCAAAATCGACGGAGAAGCCTTGGTTCGGACTTCTAATTCGTCCAAATTTTCTTCAACTCCACTCCAAACTTCAAATCTGCGTAATCTTCCGAACAAATACTGCTGCAACGTTTTTGTCTGAACAGAAACAAAATCCTGAGAGTCTTAATCACATGTCTCGAAGCCAATCCAAGCTGCACTGATATCTTCAAACTTCCGAAGAACATATGCTACGGAATTATCCAATTTAAAATGCTATTGGTGTCTACAAACGACCATGAACAAACTTGTTACTCAATAAACTATCAGTTTCAGAAAGTAATGGAGAATCGTGTCTAATACCACTATATCTCCGACCTCCCTAATCGAATCAGAATTCTAAGTCATTTTCCAAAGAAATATTCCAGTGTGAAGTTTCAAACGCCAACCCACTTTCTCCCGTATCAAAATATTGTACTGGTTGTACAACTATACAACTTTTCCGATAAATGATGCAAAGGCAAGACTTGTTGCAGGAACTATGGTGGCGACTACGTCACTTACGATCCTAAAACCCGAAAAGGCAAACTCCCTCCTCAAATCACCAGGAAACAGCTCCTATTTCTTCACAAAAACCACCAATTCCATTTGATATCCCTTGTGTAATCCAAAGGGAATAATTCCCGTTATCCTAATGAAAGCAATTCCTTTCTCGCGTAGGACAGTTATCGAAACAATTCGTCATCTCATTCCGGCCTTAGTAGGACCACAATCGCTCTGTCCAGGGACAGGGCAACAAGATATTATCATCTTCACGCCAATTCCATAACTAGTCTGTATCTGTAGAGTAGGGAGGGTGAGTGTGTAGGCTCACAGCACTTAGGCCACATGTGACCCATAGTACATCCTCCCGAGGAGTTGTCCTCATAGGTCGTTGTCAATCCTGTCCTTCTCAGGAAGGTAGACAGGTCACTAGGAGACATCTCCTTTATATCGGCAGGTGTAGGCCAAGACTCACCGAACACACACTCTCTCATTGACGATAACTCCGGACACTCGCATAAGACATGTCTGACAGTGTCATCTTCCTGTTCACACATCCTGCATAGAGATGTGTCCACTAGCCCCATAGTATGGAGGTGACCAGTCAGAAATCCTACTGTTAAACTTGGGTTTTTCCTAGTCATCGCCAAATATTTCTTCGGCGCCAGCATCCTTTGATTCCATCCCATCTCTTAAGGGATTGAGCATGGGTGTAACGTTTGGCTAGTTCCGCAATTGTGGAAGTCGTTAGGCCGTAGGTGTCACTGGGTCCTAGAATTTTTAGTCCAGTGGCTTCCCTGGCTAAAGAATCAGCAATGCGATTTCCTTTACCACTGTCGTGCCCTTTAACCCACCTCAGGATAATATTGTTATCTGCCGAGGCGTCAGCTAAATATTGGTGGCACTCTAGTACTAGCCTCGATATAACACGTTGTCTGTTCAAGGCTAATAGGGCTTGTCTACTATCAGTGCAGATTATTATATTTTTGCCAGAAATTCCTCTTCTGGTTAGTTCTTTTGTGGCAATTGAGATACCAGCCAGTTCTGTTTGATCCACGCTAGTATTGTTTCCCATTCCCCACTTAATCTTTAGGCTTAGTGCTCTCTAGTAAACTCCACATCCTGAGCCTTCTTTCATTTTTGAACCATCTGTATATATGCGTATTGCACTTGCATTTGCATTTGCGAAGCAACGACACAACGACAGAACTTTTTAGTGCAAAAACACTCACTAGTGAAAACATAACAGAAAATATCAAAAATTTTAAATGGACCACCACTGGTGATTAATCCCTGCTGCAAGATTTGACACGAAATCTTCTGAACCAGTGGCGATATTGTCGGGACTCTTTGTGCAAAACAAAACTATTTTTTTAATGATTACATTGAGCAATGCCCTTCTTTTTGAGTGCATTATTGTGAAATGTGCCAAATTTGTGGCACATAATTCAGTGATTTTGGTGGCGCCTTTGGATTGTTGTTCTGCTTGCACTTGTGAGTGCGAGAATCGGAAAACCGGCGTGAAAATGAAACGAAAAGAATCTTTGATTGAGAGTCGAAAAACAAGGATTGCTAACGACCAGCTCTTGAATAAAAAATGTAAATGAAGTAAAGGGTTTGTTACTTATAAAATAAATCGGTTTTTTCAGAACAGTAATCTGCAATAGCGTGCGGAAAAGTGTTTACATAAGGTGATTACTATACTTTTTCTACTGTCACAGAAAAAGAAAAAACATAATTATTTTATTTTAATCAATTATATTCACAAAATGACTGACGTGTCATTGAAGAATCAAATGACACAGAGCTACAAAATTATCACAGAATATTAAATAAAAATTACAGAAGATATACATTTGATGTGACCTTTAAGAAACAAAAGATAAACGAGATGTGACTTTTCGCACTTTAAACAATTACGGTCTTATTAATAAACACGAAGTAACCTAAGACTAACTTTATTCTATGCTTAAACCATCAGTTTGTCAGATACGCTATTAATAAACGCAATTTTACAGCCAGTTTCACAATCGGTGGTTAACTCCTAGGGTCAAGTAACCTTGACCGAAACTTTAACCCTCACTTTAACCAGGGACATGTTTCACAATCATTATTCATCTGCAGGTCAGGTAACCATGACTGTTCATTAATTTTTGTTGCGTTGGTATAAAATCCAACACTGATTTTCATGTTTCATGTCAATTGAAACAAAAAAGTTGTGTGGTTATGTTTATTTTATGTCTAAGTGACGACAAATTTTTGAATAAAATAGTGCTTCAAATTTAATTATGGAAACACAAATAAGTAAGAGATGTTCCAACTTTTCTAAATAAATTTTAGTTTTGTTGAACTGTCAATTGTGGTATTATAAATATGTTGTCATATTGTAATTCGAAATTCAGTTTGTCGTTTTTGTATTATCAGTTCATATTATTATTCAGTTTATTATTATTAATTGTATGTATATTTACTAAGTATTTGTGTTGGTTCAGTGAGTAGTAATTATTTTGCGATGGAAGAAAGATATTATTATTCGGATGATTTGAGAATGATGGAAGGATTGGAAGAAGCAGAGAATATTCGTCCGATCAGAAAAAATAAATGTTATAAAAGTCGGGCTAATCTCTCCAAAACATTGTTATGAGAGGAATTTGCAGCTATCAAATCAAAAATAAAATATTTTTATCATTTTCTATTTAATTTTTCCTTATCTTTTTGTTGCACAAATTTTTCATGTACTTGCGTTGTATAGTAATCTGGAGTTCCTCCTCAGCACGCCTTTATTTGATTTCTTCAATTTGGAAGTGAATTTCATGCAAAATTCGGAAATACTACTTTTAACACAAAATACAAACTGAGAGATGATAATAATGAGATAACTTGCTATTTTTGAAATTAATGAACAGAGCACTGACATATGTCACAATAAAAAACAGAACAGATGTCACCATAACGTCACGTTATTGGTCAATTCTTACCATAAAACTGTAAATCTTCCTTAAGTCAACATAAATATAAACATAAACATAAAAGTCTATAAACAAATATATATACAACGAATTCCAATTTCAGGTGGTGTTTAATCCGAAGCAATGCATTGCTCTCGAGGTTATTATTATTATTATTACAATAGAAATAAGGGCTGAGGTAAGAACCTATGAAGCCCATGATCTGAGAACATAAATAAGTGCTTAAACGCCTATAAACATAATAAATGACAAATTAACAATAATTAACAAAATCGTAGTTTTCAAGAATAACCGCAATAACTATACAGCGAAAAAAGATATAATTAAAAAAAAATTCGGACAATTAATAAATGCAACAATGCGCACTATTAACTATTAAATAGAAGTCTATCAATCCTGTTCTTAAATGCGTTAACTGATGGTGATGGTGCGTCAACAACATCATCAGGAAGATTGTTCCAGACATCAAACACTCTGTTTGGTAAAAAGTGCTGTCTTACTCGGGATCTAAAGGACTCCTTCTTAAGTTTAAATGGGTGACCTCTCACTCTAAGATCAGTGTTGAATAGAAACATAGATTGAAGATCACCAAAGTTGTGCTTAATGATTTTATAACATAATATCAAGTCTCCCCGAAGTCGGTCGGTCTTGAAACGAGATGAGATTCGCCCCAGTCAGTCGCTACTCATAGGAAGGCCTTACGCGACCGAATGCAAGTCTAGTAGCCCTCCTTTGCACGTTTTCTAATAAAACTTGGTCGCGAATAAGATCAGGATACCACACAGGACCCGCATATTCTAAAATAGGACGCACGTAACATTTGTACAGTTTACAGTAAGTTTCAAGTGACACTCTAGAGAACGATTTTTGTATCAGATAGAGTCTGGATTTCGCGCGGTTGCATAAGGACACAACATGTTCACTCCACGATAAATTTGAGTTCACTAAGATGCCTAGGTCATCATGGCTGGTAACCGTATTTACTAACTGCTCATTTAAGTTGTATGATAAATTGGGATTGGTCTTGCCAATGTGGAGTACATTACATTTATTAATGTTCAGGGGAAGCAACCAGTCCAAACACCACCGCTGTATAGTGTGAAGGTGGTTTTGGAGGGTGAGATGGTCTCTTAAAGGGTTAGCAAATATTTTTGTGTCATCGGCATAAAAAGAAACTGAGTTTGAGACCAATATTTGAAGATCGCTTGCGTAAACAACAAACAGCAATGGTCCAAGGACGGAACCCTGTGGAACACCACTAGAAACTGACCTGTCATTGGAGATCTCTCGGCCGACTCTGACTTTAAATATCCTGTCCGATAAAAAATTGGAGATCCATAAATTCAGGCTACCCCGTATGCCAAAGTGATCTAATTTATATAAAAGTCTTCTTTTTGGGACTTTGTCGAATGCCTTGGAGAAGTCTAAATAAATGACGTCAATCGGATCTTTGTTGTCTGAAGCTAATGTCATTAACACAGTGAAGACGATTGGACATGGTAGAGCGACCTCGAACAAAACCATGTTGGTGAAGAGGTATGACATTTTGTTGAAGAAGGAACTTAGACATGGCCTCACTAATAATAGATTCCACAATTTTACAAACAATAGGTACCAGGCTTACTGGTCGGTAATTGCTTGGATCCAGTTTATCGCCCTTCTTAAATATAGGAGTAACTGATGCCGATTTCCAGATTGGTGAAATAGAACATTGCGTGAAAGAGGCATTCATGATGATTGAAAGTGGATAGGAAATTGATTCTGCCCATTGTTTAGGAAACATTGCTTGCAAACCATCAAGACCAGGAGAATTGTCTTCCATTTAAAATAAGTGTAATTAAAATTTTAAATATAACAGAAAATATTCTTCACTATATCTGACATTTGTCAAATTTACTGACAGCACAAAAGTTTATACAACAAACGAGTAAATTCAATGCAACTAGATACTAATTACGTAGCTCAAAAAAAGTCAAAACCCCATTTAAAAAGCATTGGTCATTTACG
>CAJUYI010000812.1:55269-65988 GCA_910591695.1 Galerucella pusilla
TTGTCAGTATAATACCGAATGATTGGCTAGAATAATGTATTGCTATTAAAACCACCAAAATGTCAGATTTTGACAAGTGAAAAAAATAATCTGTAGAATAAAGCCTTATTCTAAACGTAATCCTTTGTATTCACTACAAGTTATTTATGCACCAAGGACGGAAAAATGTCTATTATAGTTTGCAAATTAATAGTCGAGGTGAAGCCGAGATTACCAAGAAGCCGACACAATAGAAAGTATAGTCTATTACTTAGTTAGAATGTAAGTTAGTGATGCTCGTTGTTCCTCACGCTCGCCTTTGGCTCGCGCTTGGATCTTTTCACTCGCGTTCTAACCTTGTTACAGAATAAAGTATTCTTAATTATTAATTGTGAAAAAGTAAAAAGTTTTGACAATAGTATATTTATCTGGCAGTGTAACGATCTATTACTCATTTTTATTTCAACATTTTCAAGTATTTCACTACATTTCATACGCTACGTTAACTCATACAATTGGTTAAGTTGATTCAATAAGTATACTTATCTGATACTCTTCTAATTGAAACTAATGATTTAATTGCACGTATTCTCGGCCACAATGGTGTTGTCATCAAATTAATAGAAAGCTACCGTAAATAATCTACAGTAGATTGTTGTTAAGATGTCTTCATTGTTATTTATGTGGGTGGATCATAATTATGTTCAGTTAGCCATTCTATTTTTGTCTATAAAATGCAAACGAAAAAAAAGAGTCATTTTTTGGGAAAAAAATAAATCATTACAATTTTTTGTTCGACTTACAGTCAAAATAGAGGTGTTGACCAGAAATAGCTGCTTGTTGTCGGTTTTTGGAATTTTAGGAGAGAATTATTGGGAGCAATCTTGGTAAACTTTAGTTTGTAACATGTAGGTAGGTGTTACTTGAGTGCACAGTAATGCTACAATAAACAATATTTTTCAGTTCGGTCAGGCCTGCTACAGAGATTGCTCAAGTGCCGAGCAGGAATTTACAGAGTATTTCAATGAAAACTATCCACCATACATAATTCTGAAGACGTCACTTTTATGTAAAAATAAAAACGCTATATTATATTGAGGGAAACTTAAAGGGCGACCCTTAGCCACAATTACTTAAAGAAGTTATTGATCCCGAAATAACACGAATACTAGAAGATAACGTGAGACGGTTTTTAAACGAATCATTTCCTGCTCGGTGGATATGTAGACTAGGCCCAATGTTGGAATGACCACCTAGGTCACCGGAAATTCGGGGAGGTAAACTACTTCTTGACGCAGGTGTTCACTGGACATGGGTCGGGATGTGTGAAGCGGAAGATGATGTGGGTCATGTGTTCAGATGCTGGAAGAACAAGGAAGTTTTGAAGAAGTTGGAAAATAAACTAGGAGAGGCGGTGTATTGGGAAAACATGGTAGAGATAATGTTGAGGGGTTGGGAGAAATATGAGGTAAGTGGCGTAGTGGAGAGTATAATTTTTTTTTTTTTTTTCCCTTCGGAGCCGTCCTTTCGCCGGTACCACCTCAGCCTCCTGGGCTTATTGTGGATACTCCTAGTGTTCTGACTACAACCTATTCAGCCAATCCGTTCCCTGTATTAGCTCATACAGGTTCTTAGCTGGTTGATTGTAGAAGTCTTCTGGAGTCATTTGGGTTCTACCATAAAGTTTCTGCCTTCTGTGGTCCAGCGACTCACAGTTGCATAGTATATGCAGAGCTGTTTCGGTATCCTTTTTGCATCTTCTGCATGAAAGGTCTCCGTTGTACAGCCCTATTTTGTTTAGGTGCTCCTTTGTGGGAAAGTGTCCTGTAAGTAGCCCCGTAGTGGTGCGCAGTTTGTTCCTGCTCATTGAGAGCAGTTCTTTCGTTACTTTTTCTGATGGTTCTTTTATGAATTTCTTCCCATGTATTTGCCCAGTCGTATTCTTCCAGTATTTCTTGTGTTGTTCTTTCAACCACCCTTTTAACCATGACCTGGTTGAGCATCTGGGGATGCCCACAGCAGGTTCGGGTCCGTTCATCAGAGTTGACGTTCCTACTCTTGCGAGTTCGTCAGCTTTTTCATTGCCTGCGATTCCTTTATGACCTGGTACCCACTCCAGTGTTACACTGTTCCGAGTCGCCAGTCTTCTAAGTTCTTCGCCGCATTCCCATACTAGCCGAGATGTCACCCTATAGCTCTGAAGTGCTTTAAGGGCGGCTTGGCTGTCGCTGTAGATCCTGATCTGCCTGTTGTTGTAGGCTCTCATACTGTTAGCCCTTGCACACGCAAGTATTGCATAAACCTCTGCTTGGAATACAGAGGCGTATTTTCCTAGCGAGACGATTCCTTCATATTTGCTCGTCTTGCTGTATATGCCCGCTCCGGTGCCGAGTTCATTTTTAGATCCGTCTGTATACCAGATCAGTTCATTCGCTCTACTAAGTGGTGGTGCGTTCTCTTCCTCAAGCTCCTTTCGATCTTTGATAACAATCTCGAAGTTCTTGCGAAAGATATATTTGGTAGTCATTTGGTCTGTTGGCATTTTGAAAATGTCATCACCCACCTGCCTTATCTCTGTGTGTCCTCTCCCATGTGCCATATCATGGTCTAGTGCTTTTTCCAGTCGGGTTAGTGCTGCCCTTGCTTCACACATTATGACATAATGTAGTGGAGGAAGGTCTAGCATTGTTTCCAGCGCCGCTGTAGGAGTAGTCCTCATTGCCCCTGTAATGCCAGTGCATGCAAGTCTTTGCACCTTGCTTAGTTTTAGCATAGCAGAGGATTGTCTGGTCTTTGGCCACCATACCAAAGATGCATATGTTATCCTGGGAATGACAACCATTTTGTATAGCCAGTGTACCATGCTGGGTCTTAGTCCCCATTTAATGCCGTAAGTACGTCTGGCAACCATGAAGGTCACCTCCGCTTTCTTGATCACGTGCTGGAGGTGTCGGTTCCAAGTTAAGCCTGGGTCTAGGACAACCCCAAGATATTTTACTTCATCCGACAGTCGTATTGGTTCACCTTGAAGCGTCAGAGGGCCAAGTCCTTCCCTTTTCCTTCTTCTGGTGAACGCAATTATCTGTGTTTTCGAAGGGCTAATACGTAGCCCTTCTTTTACAGTCCAGCCTGTTACTGCATTTAAAGCCATCTGGAGTCTGTCTCTGGTTGTACTGTTGTATTTACCTTGGGATAGAATTACCAGGTCGTCTGCATATCCTATGGTGTTGAATCCTCCTCTGTGTAGGGTTCTGATGAGCCCGTCCATGACCAGGTTCCACAGCAGCGGGGATAGTACTCCCCCCTGCGGACAGCCCCTGGTTGCACATACTGCCATTGTTTCCCCCATCAGAGTTGATTCTATGAGCCTGCTTCTGAGCATGCAGTCTATCCACCTGCAGCTCGTGGCATCGATCCCTAAATTCCTCGTCGCCTTAGCTATAGATTCATAGGAGGTGTTGTCAAAAGCTCCTTCTATATCAAGAAAGGCTGCCAGCAGCACCTCTTTGTTTTCCAGCACGTACTCAGCCCTTTTTATGAGTTGATGTAATGCTGTTTCGGTTGATTTTACCTCTCTGTATGCATATTGATCTTGGTGTATTGGTCTTGAAGCCATTATACCATCTCTAATATGTCTGTCGAGAAGTTTCTCAAGAGTCTTTAGCAAAAAAGACATTAGACTGATTGGTCTCAGAGCTTTAGCCGTGTCCTGTCCAGATTTTCCAGGTTTTGGTATAAATGTAACTCTGATGCGTTGCCAGGTTCTTGGAATATGCCCCAGAGCTAGGCTGGCTCTGAGCAGTTCACTTACCCTATTGTGCAGTGTATTTCCTCCTTTTTGGAGTAGGATAGGATAAATCCCGTCTGGTCCCGGTGATTTATATGGTTTGAAGCTGTTAATAGCCCATTCTGTCTTTTCCGCATCTACCACTGCCTTCGCTGTTCGCCAGTCTATCCTGGATGCCCAACGTGGTCTATCCAGTTCTGTCGCTGGAGAGTTCTGTGGCGGAATGGTGGGTATTGATCCAGGGAAGTGTACCTTGAGTAGCTCTTCCAAGGTTTCTTTACCATTTTCAGTATATTGTCCGTTATCTTTTTTGATAGCGTGTATAGTCTGATTAGGGTCCTTGGAGAGAATCTTCTGCAGTCTGGCACACTCATGAGTCTGTTCTATCTCCTCACAGTGCCTCCTCCAGGAGTCTCTCTTGACTTTCCTTACCAGTTTGTTGTATTCAGTTAGGGCCCTCTTATAATCCGTCCATTCTTCTGAATTTTCTTTAGTTCTATTAAATTTCTTCCTTAACTGTCTCCGTTTTTCGGCAAGTTCATTTGTCCACCAGGGCACATTCCTGTTGGATTTCTTCCTTACCGTTGGGCAGTTGTTTTCAAACGCTGAGATAATTGCTTCCTGTGTTAGGTCTGCTGCTATCTCTAGGTCTGTTGTGTTCTTAATTTTTACCATCGTTCGGTCTAAACTGTTAACTAGTTCTGCATTATATGCTTCCCAGTTCGTTTTTCGCGGGTTACGATAGTATTCTATTTTCGGTTCGGTTCCCGAAATTTGAAAGTATATGTGTCTGTGGTCAGAAAAGCTTTCTTCCTCGGACACATGCCAATTACTCACGAAGTTACTTATGTAATGAGTGCCAATCGTGATATCGATAACCTCCTTTCTGTTTGAGTTGGCGAAAGTTGGTTTATTTCCTTCATTTAATACGTTCAAATTGATATAACATGTAAGAGGAAGGAGTGATAGAAGGGAGACGATGACGGAGAGGGTGTGAGGTACCTCCGCTCGTTTTGAAGTATGCTATGGTCGTGATTTCGAAAGAAAAAAAAAAAAAAAAAAAAAAAAAAAAAAAGGAAAAATAGGTCACCCGATCCTAGACTTTTTTATTAAATATGTTAATCATGGAAATAAATGCCTCTCAGCCAGCATCTATAGATGATTTACAAATTTACATCAGCAAATTATACAAGAATATCGACAAGTAAACCCTGAAATGTTAATGTCATGTTCGAAATTCATTTGAGGCTCGATAGTATCGTTGTATGGAAACTAATGGAACTCTATTTAAGCAGCTTATGGAATAATTTCGTATTGTTTTTCTGATTTGTTACGAATTAAAATATTACTATCTGTACATTGGAAGTATCCGTAATCCCCAACTGATTAACTTTCCACTTATTTATTAGGTATATATTTTTGTATTATCTAGTAGTGGAGAATCCAACAATGCAATAATATATAGGGTGTTCTATTTAAAACATTGGGTGGTTTGACCATAGGGCATACGAGCAAAAGGACGTCCCCTTTTATATGATTATTGACTTATTTTTTTATTTTCTATGAAAGGGACGCCGTCAGAATTATGTGGGGTTGATAGATTCCATTGAAATGCTCTGTATATAGCCAAGCCAAAGACAAGAGTCTCACTATGCAGAGGAAACTATGTGACTATATGCCAAGCAGAAGTTACTGCAAGACAGCACTGTGCAGGAGAGTTTAACGAAAATACCACTACCATATACTCCGACAACCAATCGGCTATAAAAGCAATCAGTTCCATGCAGATAAATTCCAAACTCGTTTGGGACTGCTTGGGGAACTATGGGCAGTCGTAATAGATTGTCCTTAGCAGTCTCGAGAATGATGAAACAAGGCGCCAAGAATGATGCAAGCCAAAAAGTTCATCAAATAACCCTCTCCAACATTCTCTACTCAGTCAGAATAGAAGAGCAGTCAGGATGCTGGTTAGACTCATGACAGGGCATTGTAGACTTAACAAACACATAAATAATATCGGATTGGTAGACACAACCATATGCAGGTTTTGCCAAGAAGATTGGGAAACCGCAGCACTCATCCTGTGCTACTGCGAATGTCTACGAAAGGGGATACACATCACTTCCAATATATGGAGAACCTGAGGTTTGGCATTAGATGTCTTTTAATAAGGACAGGTCTAGACAAGGAACTCTAGAATAACAAAAGGACATACAGAGTAGATCTGCAAAGATTGTAGTGGAGAATCTGTTAAGAGCACATAAGCCACCTAATTAGCAGCGATTTCACTGAACTCCTGTTTAAATTTAGTTTGAATTATTATTTTTCCATTGATTATCGATAGCGTGACCTTGTTCAAATCTATCATTAGTTTAGATTTTAGATTATACCTAATTCTTATACTATATGTTTGATGGATCCCACTTAATCCACAACAATTCTCTTGGAGGTACTTTGGTCGCTACTTTGTCGCTTCCTTTCAGATTCCATGTATAGGTGTAAAAAATGTTCCAAATAAATACTCGAAGGTGAAACCTTGTACAATCTCGCGTAGGTGACTCAATAAAGAATACAAAAATGCAATTGTCGATAAAATTTCAGTTCGTTAGTTTTGAAAAATAAGCCGTCTAGCCTGATTCTTTTTCTTTCGTTTTAACGATAACTTTGGTCATGCCGTTAAATGTGGGATGAAAGTGTAGGAATCAAAAAGATTAACGTGATGATGCACAGACTCAGTCGAGACGAACTTTACATCGATGTGGATATAGGATGATCAAATAATAGTATTTGAAGATGATTTTAATCTTTTGAAGTTTAATAATAAATAATTATTTCACAGTGGTGTTTAAGTTATTTTGATACTGCAAGTGTCAAAAATGTGTGGTCTGTCTCATTAGAGTAGGTAGGTAATATAGAATAGGTACAGTAACAAGAAGGAATGGTATCCCAACATCATTACAAGACTTGGGAAGAATGACATTCATTTGTATACAGATGGTTCTATGGCATAGAATGTTAATTAATGAAAACAAAAAACTAAGTAGGTACATGGTTAAGAGAGATAAAAATAAAGACTTTATATAAAATGCGATGGTTGCAATGGTATGCGATAAGAATGGGATAGTGAAACAACTAGAATAATTGAGAGTAATCTTGACAGCAGAAGGAAGTGAAGAAAAAGAAATAGAGCAAATAATATCCAAAGGTAGTAAGGCATGAGGAATATTTTCAAACATATTAAAAGCACAAAATGTATCCAAATGTATCAGAATGTGAAGCATTTATAATAAATATTTTCGTACCCAATTATGCATTTTGAATAAACTTTTTTGGTCTCACCATCACAGGTTTTTCATATTGAATTGAATTATGGAACTAGGTACCATAATGAGCTTCCTTATGTCATCATAAATGAGTGACATAACGTTTTCATTTAGACATGCCATCAGATAATGGTATATTATACAGTGCTATTCAAAAGTCCCCTCCCCCCTTCGTATCTTTTGAACGGCTACACTTACATTAATAAAATTTGGAGGGTGACAATAAAGTGTTGTAAACTTCTCTACGAATGGTAACAGATGACGTTATAGTAATAGATGACGTCACAGTGCCACTCTGGCCAATAATTTTAAATAGGACCTTATGGCAACTGATATCTCGTTTGAAAGGCATTGACATTGGCTACAAAGCCATATTAATTTTGTTTGGGTTTAAACTAATTTTGATGGATAAATTGAATAAATACCAAAATTATTGAAATTATTTTTTTAAATTTAATTAATCAAATATTAACAATGGACTCTTATAGCAAGTGTTCGAAATGTGCTACATCTACTTCCTGACAGTAATACATCCTAGTAGTAACCTCTTGTCGTACTCGTTCGAATGTGTCAGCTGAAATTGCATTGCATTCTTCAATAATTCTTTCTTTCAAAACGCCAATGCTATCTGGTGCCGTAGTATAAACCTTGGATTCCAAGTACCCCTTAGAAAAAAACCTAATGGTGTCAGATCAGGTGACCGAGGTGGCCATTCTATAGGACCTCGCCGGCCGATCCATCGACCTCGATATTCTTCATCCAGGTAACATCTTACTACACCATAATAATGTGCAGGAGCACCATCTTGTTGAAATGCTATTTCCAGATGGCCGAATTCATCTGGATTATCTTCCAGAATTTCAAGAATTAACGGCTCAATTGCATTTTGTAACATTTCTAGATACACTTCACTAAATTTGAAATTAGGAAGACAGGACCAACTATGTGGTTTCCCAAAAAACCTGCCCAAACATTGACTTTTTCTGGAAATTGGGTATGTTGTTCACGAAAGGTGTGAGGATTTGTATCACTCCAATACCTTACATTTTTTGTATTCACATTTCTATTGAGGCAAAAAGTACTTTCGCCACTTAAACAAATTGTTTTTGTGTAATGTGGGTTTTGACTAATTTTATTTGTCATACATTCACAGAATTCGAGTCTTCTGTCGGGGTCGTCATCCGAGAGATGTGCACCATTTTTAACTTGTATGGATGAAATTTATTTTTAGCCAACACTCTCTGTACTGTACTTTTACTTACTTCACAGAAAGACGCAACTTTAGTTGAAGAGGAAGTAGGGTTTACTACCATTTCAGCAACTATATCAATTTTTTTATCATCACTAAATGTTGGTCGACCAGATCGTTTGGCATCTTGAACACTACCTGTTGCTTCAAACTTGTGGAGAAGCTCCCTCAAATAAGTTCTCGTGATAGGGCGATCTGGGTATCTCTCATTAAATAATCGTTCCGCTGTTAAGATATTTCACTAATACACAAATAATGTAGTTGGCAGTTTTTTTAGATGTCGTGTTGTGTCAATGTTGAAAAAATAGTTTTGTCATTTTTGAATTACTTGCTCATAGATAATAAAATAATAAATGGTTTTTACAAGTCTTGAGTTTATTTAACTTCACCAGTCCTCATTGAACTATAACATCCGCTTCATGGAGATTCTTTATAGATTCACCAATTATCAAGATAGCTGCTACTTTGTCGACTTGAGTACGTACCATTTTGCCTACGTACGTACGTACGTACTCTCTCTCTCTCTCGATAAACAATAATAAAATTAAATATTTAAGCTATTTAAAAAAACTTTGCAAAGCAACAAATACTATTAAATTAAAAAACGTCAATTTTTTTGACAACTAACCAGAGGCGGACTGAAAAATCTTCAGTATTCAAATGTGAAATAATAATTTTGGTATTTATTTGATTTATCCGTCAAAATTAGCTTAAACCCAAACAAAATTAATATGGCTATGTAGCCAATGTCAATGCCTTTCAAACGAGATATCACTTGCAAGAACATCCTATTTAAAATTATTGGCCAGAGTGGCACTGTGACGTCATCTATTACTATTACGTCACCTGTTACCATTCGTAAAGAAGTTTACAACACTTTATTTCCACCCTCCAAATTTTATTAATGTGAGTGCAGCCGTTCAAAAGATACGGGGGGAGGGCTTTTGAATAGCACTGTATACTGTATACTGTATACTGTATACACCAAGGTGGTGAAGACTATTATTATTGACCGAGCGGAAAAAGGTGCGAGGTTTATAAATGTCTTTAACAACATGGTGTGTATACAATTTTTTTCACTCCTGGCCAAATTTAAGACAAAAATTAAAAATAATTCACAAACGCACCCCGAGAAGCGTTTATCCCGTCGTTTGACTGACAAGTACACTGTCAGTTTTCGATATAATATTATGATCATACTCGTTATGTCGTCATTTTTGGTTGAGCGCGAAATTTAAAATAATGGCATTTTTATTTAAATAATTTTATAAGTAATTTCAACCAGCAAATTTGTTACAGACAATCTCCTGGGTATACAAAATTATGATGCACAAGTTTTTGTTGAACAACTATCCCTGAATTCTCAAAATATTTGAATTTGTCCATTGTTCACCTAGGAATGATAAAAACAATTATTAATCACTCGTAGAGAAATTCAACTTCTCAGTTGGCTAGAAGAAGCAATTATTGTCAACTTCTCAGCTAATCCACAATAAGCCCAGGAGGCTGAGGTGGTACCGGCGAAGGGACGGCTCCTTGGAAAAAAAAAACTTCACAGCTACTAGTGGAAAAACTATCAGTATCTACAACTGTCATGTCATATTGTAGATAAATGTCATATTGTCATAAATATTACCGCACTAGTGCGTTTTTAAATATATTACTGCACTAGTGAGGTAATAAGAATCAAGAAAAATATCCAATATCCAATAAATAAAAAGAAATCAATATTCATATTATATTATGTAGTGTATGGTACATATACTGATTAAGGGATGAAGGCTTCTGTATCTTGCTTAGAACGAATATACTAATAGTGCTTTTTCACTGCTCATGTTTCCAACTCTCTTTTCACCAATTTTCGTAACTATCACAACCCAGCTGGTATTTTTCTTGAGATTTCTCTGGCAAGATTTAAAATAACACTGGAAGCTGCATTTTCAATATCCGAAGTGAGATTAAGTCTTCGCTTGAACTCATTTTTATAGATTGTTGTTCATTCAGCTTTGTTTGTCTTTGTTGCTATGCTCACAAAATATGATCTTGAGTACTTTATGCTTGCAGTCAAACATTATTAACAATACGTTGGATTGGAATATGTTTTTTATAAAATTTTACCTATGATATAGGTACTGTTAATAATAATAATAAACAGTTGTAGATGAAATTTTGTACGTAACGAGTTGAATAGGAATTATTAACGCACTTATGTGAATACAATACAATACAAACATCACATGCGTGCGTTAATAATGTCCATATCCCACTAATTACGTAAAGAACTATTAGCTATTGTTTTTGTTTTGTTTTAAAGTAGTAATTAAGTATCCGCTTAATTAACAAACATAATTAAGACTTACATTTTTAGGTGTTTGATACAC
>CAJUYI010000812.1:68988-80267 GCA_910591695.1 Galerucella pusilla
ACCTAGGTCAATCATAGACAAATTCAAATATTTTGAGAATTCAGGGATGGTAATTCAACAAAAACTTGTGCAACATAATTTTGTATACCCAGGAGATCATCTTTAACATAATATTTGCTGCTTGAAATTACTTATCAGGATAAAATAATTTAGATAAAAATACCATTAGTTTAAAATTCTCGCTCAACCAAAATTGATTGATGACATAACGAGTATGTTTATAATATATCAAAATTGACATTGTACTTGTCAGTCAGACGAAGGGGTAAACGTAAATCGTGGTGCGTTTGTAAATTATTTTTGTCTCAAATTTGGCTAGTAGTGGAAAAAATTGTATATACACCATGTTGGTGAAGACATTTAAGCCTCGCACCTCAATCCGCTCAGGGCAGAGCCCTTCGCGAAATAATTTTGGTGCTCGTTCAATAGGTAATAATAGTCTTCATCACCATGGTGTATGATATACTATTTGTCCGTTACTATATGTTATAATTCATTTTCACAAAAGTTATAAAAAATATAAACTTGCATGTCGATTATTTTTTTCGTATAAACAAAATAACTTTTTGCAATTCACTTACGAAATGTCATCATTTTGACACTCATTTTAGTTGCAAAACGTCAGTGACAAAATGAGATTTCATTTTGTCACTCAGGGACAACAAATCCATTTATTTTTACTAAGAATACCTAGTTTTATTATGAAATTAATTAGACAACTACATATTATAATATTTTAATTGAGAAATCACTATAATTTATTATAAATATTAAACGTACAGTTTTGAAACGTATTGCCACGGAATACTGCTGCCTTTTGTTCATTACTTGTAGACATAGATGAAACCCCAGATGATACATCATTGTTAAAAAACTCAGCCACGTTTGAATTCATTGTTATGCTTGTCGATGTACTTTGTTTCGGAACTGCGATATTGTCGATATTTGTCAATGTATTTTGCCCAAGTATCTTCACAGCTGTTTTTCTTTTATTATTGATAGATACGTCAATATAATTTTCAACAACAACGTTGGACTTCCATCCACCATGCCTTTTCAACGTTTGTATATCAGCACCAGCATCTGACAGTAACGTTGCAGACGATCTGCGAAATGCATGGCTAGTGTATAATTTAGGATTTTGCAAGCCAAGGAATGTTGCTATTTTTTTGGGGGGTGTCAGAAAATGTGTTGATGCCAACAGGTTGAATATTGCATTTTCCGTTTCGATATCCGAGGAAAAAACGATTATTTTTTACATGGATTGGACGCATTTGAATGTATTTTCGGACTAATGCAATCAGATTAATTCCATCAACATCACCTTCGGTTATTGTAAAAATTCTCTCAATCTTTGTCTTCGTATCTGGAATGCTTATTTTAATAAAAGAACCGCAGACGCTAACTTCCTCGGTCCGCATATTTAGTGATTCATTTCTTCGGCAACCTCCTGCTATCCCAACTATAAAAATTACTTTCAAAACCTAAATAAATGTGATCATCAGCTTCTATTAAAAATATACTTAAATCTTCCTTACTAAATGTTTTTGATTTTTTTGGCCGATATCCTTTCGCATTCCTTTTCAAAAAAGCAATCAAATTTGTAAACTTACTGATATCCACATTTTTATTGACATATTATTATGTTCGTAACATCGAATAGTGACTCCACATCGTCGACGTTTGAAATATTTTGGCTTTGTATGAAAAATAAACAAGAAAAACCTTTTCTGATACCGTTTTTCAGTATTTATCTTCTTCACTTCGTACCACTTTTGGAAGTTAGAATAAGCTGTTTCATATGCTGCTTTTGACTAACTTGGCAGCAAATTTGCTACAACAGCTTTTGCAACTTTCGTCAACGTCTAAAGGTAGAGACTCTTCAGATTCGCTCATTTTTAAAGACAGAATGGACAGAATTAGCAAATAAATGTGGTTATTTTGACAAATATGTCTTAACATTTGAGGTTTTAATCATTGTTGTAATGGTTATCTCCATAGAAACAAACAAGCATGGCTTTGATAGTATTTAAAATTTCAATGAAACGTAATGAAAGTTTTCTTTTTTTATTTTCAACTGAATTACAAAAAATCTTGTATATAAACACGATGCAAAACGCCGTGTTTTTTGCACCAGATGTGTTGGACTACTCGCTACGCTCGTGGTCCAATCCTCACATCTAGTGCAAAAACAGGTTCATTTTGCAACTAGTTGTATAAATAGCTTTTCATTTACCTGTCCCTTTCGGCTCACGTACTATTTTATAAAGAGAAAATGGACCGCTGGTCTACGAATATCATTTTCCCTAAGGCATAAAAGCAGACCATCATCATCACCAAGCCCCCTGTAGTGCAGAGCGGAGGGTTTCCATTTTATTAGCTATTTTTTATTTTTATGTTGAAAATATAACGGCTCGAAACGGAAGGAGTCACAAAATTTTTAAGTTTGTGCAGTGGGAAAAAGCCTTAGAATATGGCCTGTTGTGAACAGATTAACACAAAAATGTTTCCAAATAATTCCAATTTATCTTATCAAAAAATTATTTTGTTGAATGTTTTCAGGTGAAAGTGAGAAAATTGACATTTTTACGATGGTGGGTGTTGATGATAGGATAGGGGATAGGACAGGACATGTCGTCTAAATGTGCATCACTATACTGTTCGGTATTTTTGTGGTTTCGTTCAAATTGTATTGTATTTCCCCTATACCATGATGAGAAATAATGTCATAATATTAGGAGTGTCTATAATAAAATCCACATCAATATATATATTTTTTTATCCTCGAGTCTAGAAAAATTATTACATTCAGCCCCGTATACAAATACCTTTTAATTTTAACAAAATTTTGTGTTGTCCAGGACCACCTATATTCCACTATAATTTTTATAGTTTGAAATTTAGGCATTTTTAAAAAAGATATTTTATAAATACGCTTCTTGCGTGCTCCGTTAAAAACGTTCGATCTGCTTATAAATTGATATCCAATAATTATCTAAAATTATATAATTTAGTTGTGGATACCTAACGTTATACTTTTAACACACATTTTATAATTTTACGAGTTTTTTTTTAGAAAACCATAGAACGTATCATCTGGTTTGAATTTTTAGATATTCTTGGGAAAAGGTTTAACAGCACAACGTACATCCGCAGCTGTTCTGTGAGGAAATCTCATCGTCAATTTTGGGTTTTGGTAGAGGATTTTTTCATCGGGTTTGATTTTCGGACAAGTGCCCTTACAACACCTGCTCTCTGCACAAGTACCATAGGCGGAACAATTTTCGTTTTGGTTAATATAATATTTCGTCATTATATTTTGATTATAACATAAAAATTCACCTATAACCAACTTCCTATTGTATTGAGCTAGTTACCCAACAATTTAATTGACTTATTTCGAGAATTTTCAGATTTATATATTCTTATATTATTTCTAAATTATTCACTTAATTACTGTTTCCTGGTAAGAAATTGTAATTTTAGTGAAGCGTGCGTGAAAATTACTTTTCCAAGAGAAGACCGTTCACTGAGAACCAACAACTACTTCCCTGGTTATATGCCACAATTTACATTGAATTACACTTCTAAGTTAAACGGGGACACATAGAATTTAGGTTTATGGTAAGATGTGGGAATAGCGCTATTATCGCATTCTTAACTTTTTCTGAGGATAATCTATTGGTGTGATTTCAGTATTGTCTCCAGTCCAGGATTATGCTTCCAGAGCTTCTTGTACTGATGAGGCGCAAATTCGCCGAAGCTAGCCTACAAGTTGCCTCTTCTAATTACAAACCAGAATGGTTGGTTATATCTTGTAGATATACCAACCCCGTTTAACTTAGAAGTGTAATTCAATGTCTTTCGTGGCATATAGCAAGGGAAGTAGTTGTTGCTTCTTTTTTTTTCAAAAGGAGCCGTCCCTTCGCCGGCTCCACCTCAGCTTCCTGGGCTTATTGTGGATACTCCTAGTGTTCTGACTACAACCTATTCAGCCAATCCGTTCCCTTTATTAGTTCATACAGGTTCTTTGCTGGTTGGTTGTAGAAGTCTTTTGGAGTCATTTAGGTTCTGCCATACAGTTTCTCATGCATAGCTGTTTCGGTATCCTTTTTGCATCTTCTGCATGTAAGGTCTCCGTTATGCAGCCCTATTTTGTTCAGGTGCTCTTTTGAGGGAAAGTGTCCCGTAAGTAGCCCCGTTATGGTGCGTAGTTTGTTCCTGCTCATTGAAAGCAGTTCTTTTGCTACTTTTTCTGATGGTTCTTTTATGAATTGCTTCCCACGTATTTGCCTGGGCGTATTCTTCCAGTGTTTATTGTGTTGTTCTTTCACCCACCCTTTCAACCATGACCTCGTTAAGCATCTGGGGATGCCCACAGCATGTTCGGGTCCGTTCAGTCCGTTCATCCTACTCTTGCGAGTTCGTCAGCTTTTTCATTGCCTGCGATTCCTTTGTGACCTGCGACCCACTCCAGTATTACACTGTTTCGAGTCGCCAGTCTTCTAAGTTATTCGCCGCATTCCCATACTAGCCGAGATGTCACCCTATAGCTTTGGAGTGCTTTAATGGCAGCTTGACTGTCACTGTAGATCCTGATCTGCCTGTTGTTGTAGGCTCTCATATTATTTGCCCTTGCACATGCAAGTATTGCATAGACCTCTGCCTGAAATACCGAGGCGTATTTTCCTAGCGAGACGATTCCTTCATATTTGCTCTTGCTGTATATGCCTGCTCCGGTGCCGAGTTCATTTTTTGATCCGTCTGTATACCAGATCAGTTCATTCGCTCTACTAAGTGGTGGTGCGTTCTCTTCCTCAAGCTCCTTTCGATCTTTGATGATAATCTTGAAGTTCTTGCGAAAGATAAATCTGGTGGTCATGTGGTCTGTTGGCATTTTGAAAATGTCATCATCCACATGCCTTATCTCTGTGTGTCCTCTCCCATGTGCCACGTCATGGTCTGATGCTTTTTCCAGTTGGGTTAGTGCTTCCCTTGCTTCGCACATTATAACACCATGTAGCGGAGGAAGGTCTAGCATTGTCTCCAGCGCCGCTGTAGGAGTGGTCCTCATTGCCCCTGTAATGCCAATCCATGCAAGTCTTTGGACCTTGCGTAGTTTTAGCATAGCAGAGGATTGTCTGATCTTTGGCCATTATACCAGAGATGTATATTTGATTCTGGAAATGACAAACATTTTGTACAGCCAGTGTACCATGCTGGGTCTAAGTCCCCATTTAGTGCCGTAAGTGCGTCTGGCAACCATGAAGGTTACCTCTGCTTTCTTGATCACGTGCTGAAGGTGTCGGTTCCAAGTTAAGCCTGGGTCTAAGATAACCCCAAGATATTTTACTTTATCCCACAATCGTATTGGTTCACCTTGAAGCGTCAAAGGGCCAAGTCCTTCCCTTTTCCTTCTTCTGGTGAACGCAATTATCTGAGTTTTTGAAGGACTAATGCGTAGCCCTTCTTTTACAGTTCAGCCTGTTACTACATTTAAAGCCATCTGGAGTCTGTCTCTGGTTGTACTGTTGTATTTACCTTGGGGTAGAATTACCAGGTCGTCTGCATATCCTATGGTGTTGAATCCTTCTCTGTGTGGGGTTCTGATGAGCCCGTCCATGATCAGGTTCCACAGCAGCGGTGATAGTACTACCCCTTGCGGACAACCCCTGGTTACACTTACGGCCATTGTCTCCCCCATAAGAGTTGTTTCTATGAGCCTACTTCTGAGCATGCAGTCTATCCACCTGCAGCTCGTGGCATCGATCCCAGAATTCCTCGTCGCCTTAGCTATAGTTGTTGCTTCTTAGTGAACCGTCTGCTGTTTAAAAACTAACTTTCGAATTTGTAAAGCGCTATAATAATATTGAACTATTATCTTTGACATCTATCCAATTATTAACTATTATTTATTATTGTTATACCTCCCTGACCACGCGAGGTATAAGCGTGCAGGCCTTCCTTTGTGCCCATATCTGTTTCATTCTTTCCGAATGACTCCTTTTTCATTGGACGGACCAAGAGGCTCTTGCAGCTTGTGTTTATTTGTGTTTGCTTTACTGAGATTTTAATGAAATTCTACAATCTGTTTTTAACTTCGTCGGTTCCATTATTCGAATAACTAATAACGAATAACTAATTTTTGGGTTCGTGTCTCAACGATTCAACCAAGCGCCCGTAACGATATATTGTACACATGAGGGCGTTAGATGCCGCGTTAAGCGCTCGTTTGTCAAAGGCGCGTTAGCCAAATACATAGAAGCAAATGGGATCGTACACATGCAAACGCGCGCTTTGAATCAACGTCGCCAAAACGCGACGCTTGTAGTTTTCACTTCAACCGTTACGTTTGCAGCGCGCTTCGAGTTACTATACTGGGCATTAGAAAGTACACATGTGCTCAGTCGAGCGCGCGCTTTTGCTCGGTTTTGACGTGAATTGTGTGATATTCACAAGGTAATATGTCATCAGTGACTAAAGATAATAGTTCATCAAATGAACTTATACTCATACGGAAGTAGTTGAAAAACTTGTTGGGGTATTCCCTTAATTTTGGATATAGCGTCACAAATGGACCCATGGTTAACCGTTCATCTATTAGGGGATGAACCCACCATCGTCTTTGTCTTCTTTGCCGAGCCTTGTATCTACGGTACAATAACCAAAAACAGGTAAACTCCTCTAACTCCATGTGTTCGCACTGAGTACGCTGGTCCAACTGCCGGATGCCGTGTCTTGCGCTATCAGCCAACGTGCACTCGACTCGGCGTCCAACGCCCTCATGTGTACGCCGGTTTCACAATTTGCCAACGCGCGCTCTACGCGGCGTCTAACGCCATCATGTGTACATAGCCTTAGATACGATTGAAAAACTTCTTCTTGATTCCTCACCAAACTGGCAAGACCCAAGCGAACTGTGTGACATCCAGACAGGTAGAAAAATACCCAGAACTAAATAAGTGCCCAGTCTGTTTAGAAATGTGGTTAGTTAGGGTATCGGGACATAACGTTATTTTTGGAAGTGAGCAAATTGATGAACTCGTGAGAAAAGGTCCAGCAGCTAGATCCAGATCTAGTCCTTGGGATCACGAAGAAGGTGATCCAAAAACAAATTAATACAAAAAATGGACAGAAAACCAGCATAGACTACAATAGAGGAACATTCCAAAACAGTTAAGCACTTTGATTTTTATATATGGAGAATAATTATTACAGGTTATCTAACAGGTAAAAGACCACTTGCATAAAATGGAACTGTAGACTCTATGAAGATCGGTACCGCAGAAGGAGACAAATAATTTTCGAAGAGGCCAATGTGCCGTCTGAAACATACGGCATATAGCACACATCCAATGGATTTATCATAGCTTGACGGCATGGAGGTAGCTGGATAACAGTACTACATGTGGGAGTGCAATAAGCCTACAGGCAGTAGGACAGCTCCCAAGGAAAAAAATCTGGGTCGTCGCTGTGGCTCAACTAATCGCAGACATTTTGGCATGATTTAGAAGGTCTTGGGACGATCTGATCTATCAAATAATAGTTATGGGATCATAAAATATAACGATACTATTGTACCTATAATTTCCACAAAACTAAATAATTGCTTGCATATTGCTAAAAATTTTGTTGTACAAACAATATTGTGATGGTTATAACATACAGCAATATGGCCAAGGAATTTTTTATTCCATTTTTGCATTCATAGCAAGAATGATTCAATGTTTTGTAAATAGCCAAAGATGGATTTATTCATTAAAAAAACTTTAGCAATAACAAAAATGCTGTTGCTGAGATAACAAGGTAAGTAAGAAGATATCTTTGAAATTAACAGGTCATTTATTGCTTACTATGGTGATTAGAATACCATTTTTTGGAATGCTGCTAAGATAACAATATATTTTCTACAACAATATTGCTATTTGCAAACAGAGTTGCACTTATTGTCCGTCTGCAATGGCAATTATTTGTAAGTTTTCTAAGAAATTCTCAAATTCTCTAAGGTCTAAGCTGTAACTTTCCATACAGCTTATATCAATAGGCAATGGTTTTCTTGAGATATAGTGCTATGAAGTTAGTAGTACTCGACACAAATGACCAAAAATGCCAAATTGAAGAAAAAAATATGTAAAAACTTACACAAAACTAATGATATTACTATTTTAATATATTCAAATGCAATGTTTTTTCTCAATAACTTCCAAATACGTCGTTTTTCGCCACAAAATTGTATATGATTAATATTCTTATCATTACTCGTCATTTTAAACACGAACGGAGTTTTTTTCCAGTATTCTCCTAATATATCACGTATGATTTATTGTTTGCAAAACAAACTAATTCAGCTACAATAACAAGATTGATTCATTTTAATTTAGGTACTTCATTTTGACGTAATAATTAGATATGAATCATGTGTAAATGGTGATGTCGCCGAAAATCCGACACCCGATCAAATTACATCATATAAAACCAAAAGAAACAAAAAGAATTACAAGGATATAGTGTAAATTAGGGCAAGGGGTAAACAAATTTGCGAAGTTCCAATGAAATGATTGAGAATAAACCGCTATGTGGATTTTGTTTCAACTCTAGCAATCGCACTGAATTCGCGTTAATATAATAACTGGAATAAATAAGGGGGTTGTATGCGCGCTACTGATCTTTGCAACTGAACAAGATTACCTACCTGTTTCCCCACGACTACCTATAGATAGTGTATAGATATAGTCTTAATTTTGTGGTTTACTTTCCCGCCACGATCAAAATTAAATTTTTTTTAGGAGCAGGTGTGATGTAAAGATTTTACCAACAATTGCTTTGTTTAACATAAAAAAATGATCAATATATTCAAGAGGCAGGAAGTTCAATAGTATAAGACAAAAAAATTACTGCTATAAAGTATAACAATTACTATTTTGCAATAAAAAAGTTATGGAAATTACTATTTTAAGCTTAAACACTATTTTGAGCCATAAACATTACAACAATTAAAATATTTGACCATACAACTTTCTAAATTATTTTGATTATAATAATTTAGATTTCAAATATATACAGGGTGCTTTAAACGTAATTTGATATATTATTTTCGGCGATTTGTCACTTATAATTGCACAAGTGGTTTGTAGTTTATCGGGTAAATTTGGGTTGCTTAATGAGAAACTGTTTCCTAGCAATTTGACGAGAATAACTGTCAACTATTAAAAACACGACACCGAAGGTGGAGTGTTTTTAGGTTTTAGCATTTTTATTTTAATGTACAATTATTAAAAACGCAGTTATTGAAATTCATACTAGGAACAGTGGTATTGATGAACAAATGAATAAGTTTAAAACCACTAGTGTATTTGTCGCTATAAAAGTTAAAGCTAACTTTTGCCGCTGTCAAAGTGACAATTGCACTGTGGCATATGCGATTTTTTATACATGAATTAAATTTATCTAATTCCGCTATCAAATGTGACACTTTACGTCACTCCTTGACGTTAGGTAACGTCACATTTTTCATAACCTTCATATATCAGTTATGAAAAGTAGTTATGTAAAAACGTTACGTAACTGTTTATGTTTCAACATAGAGATACCACATACGTTTCAAAGAATAATTTATTAATTAGGTAGGTACTGTCAAAACTGGCAATTATTTCATTATTTAAACTGTACAATTAACCCATTATTTTAATTCGATAGTATTTTGAGATTTATAAACATTGAAAACATTATTCAGGACACAGTTATTTAAAGTAAGTCAATTTTCTGGGTGAATACATCACAGTAACAATACTTCTAACACCATTCGATTCCACTTCAATATAATCATTGTAATTGAAGATTTTATTGAATATTATGAAAGCGCGGAATTAGATAAAACGTTGTACGTAAACACGTTATGAAGAGAGCGACATTGTTCAACACGCGTAATTTGCAGAACTCGCTAGCCCTCGTTTTGGCAAATATTACGCTTGTTGAACAATATCGCTCTTTCCATAACTAATTACGTAAATATCTATTGTGTGATTAAGTTTTATTGTTTACTAGATAATGAGGTTCTAAAATAGACTTAGATTTAAGCGAACTTTATTTGGATCAAAATGTTTCCAGTGGCCTTTGGAGCTTTGACAATCACTTTGTCAAACTTGAAATCCAACGCAAGAGCACACACAAAAATTATATCGTTTTAATCTTGTTGTAGGTCCAGCTCTATTTAGTTTATGTTCAGTTAATGACAACATAGAAATGCAGGAGCTCTACAATTCGAATTTCAGCTGTTTAAAAAGGAATTCATTGAATGATGACTATCTGCTTCGTAGGCATAATTTCCAACGGACTTTGAGGAAATTTGCAATCCCAGTTTTGCTAACACTGGTTTGTTCATAGATGAAGCCATTTTCTCAAACCATGGCACTATGAGTTTCCATAATAATCACGCATGGGCTGATGTACTCCACTTACATTCCTTAATTTTCTAGAAAATGAATTTCCATTCATTTAGTAGACCCATAAAGTATGTCTTATCGCTGAGTTGGCTGAAGATGAAAGTGGGTATAATAAGCTTCACGCTAAATGGTATTGGCTGAACGATTACAATTAAACCCCTAAGTTGTAAAGCCTGAGAATGCCCATTGTAAATGTGAAAGGACCGGAGTGTATTATAATAATTTGGAGGTCTATTAGTCATGTTATAAATCTTGAAAACTCGTACCATTCTGTAGAACCAATTGTGCCAATTATAATTCATTTTGATAAGGATAGCGATGATGACACTGAACCAAATGTAGAGGCTTGTTCAATTGAAACCCATCTTTGGTCCAGGAAAAATGTATTGACAAGTGCAGTTACAAATAACTACCACTACAATTGAGGCACATATCCCACTATTTCACCAACCGATGTATACCCTGCTTATAGAATTCTTGTGGCTGCTGCTGGAAGAATTCTTTCACAGAGTTTTGTACTTCTGCGTCCGACTGAAAACGGTTACCTTTTAACGCCTTTTTTAGTGGCCCAAAGATGTGAAAATCGCAAGGCGATAAATCGAGATTAGAGGGTGGATGCTCTAATATCCTCAATTTCTTTCGTTGCAGATTTTCTTTCACTACGTTGGCAACATGAGGCCGAGCATTATCACATTTGGACGGATTGTTAACAACAAACGCCATTTCAAAGTCACAATACTTAAAATCGCTGTCAAATATAAACGAAATAAAAAGATCAGTGGAACGTTTGCATCATGGAGCTACTATTAAGAGGAGATGACACAGTCGACTATCTTA
>CAJUYI010000813.1:0-19491 GCA_910591695.1 Galerucella pusilla
GTTATGAATTCAGCCTCGGCAGTCAATCTACTACTTTGCTGCCTAGTGGAACAAATAATAACTATTTTATGAAATTTCATATTCAAATAGGCAGGAAAAATAGCAGCCGCCATTTCGTACAAAAATAACAAATTTAAGCAGTGTTATCTACAATAATAATAATTATAAAAGTGTTGTAGGTAGACGCGACGCTGGATATACACATAGATTCAAAAGTTTTGCATCACCCTCTTCGGATGCGAAGGAATTTTTTTGCGCTAACAATTTTTTGTTGGCTTGTTTATCAATGTTTACCATTTCAATATGTTCCATATTTTTTGCAATATACAGATGTTTACAGTTTTTTTTGTAAGATAACATTTTTAGTGCGATCATTTTAACATTCAAGGCATTTGATTTTTACGATTTTAAGTGCAAACATGAAGCGTCAGGTCATAAGTGAGATTTACCGTGCAAGAATAGTGGCTTTAGTTGAAGAAGGTCATTCTCAAAGGTTCGTGGCAAACAGAGTTCGCGTTTGGCAAAGTGATGTGTCTCGTGTATGGAACCGGTATCTCCAGACCAATTCTCTTCGTGATAGACCTAGAAGCGGTAGAAGGCGTGTTACTAATCAGCGGCAGAACCGCTATATCCACTTAACCATCCGAAGAAACCCGACCATGGCAATACCAGCACTTCAAAGAGATATGAGACATGTGTTGGGAGTTCAAGTATCGATCTCGACATTACGAAGACGAATGTTTGCGACAGGTTTGAGGTGTCGCCGACCAATAAGGGTGCCCAGACTACAACCTGAGCACAGAATTCGCCGACTACAGTGGGCTCAAGAACACGCGTCCTTGCCTGAAGAATTTTGGAATTCGGTGTTTTTTCCCGACGAGACAAGGATTTGTTTGGTACAAGATAGGCATCGAATACGTGCGTGGCGGGATCCAACGAGAGTTGCTCAGCTTGCCCATGCTCGCCCCGTGCCGCCCTTCAGAGGAGGAAGTGCTATGTTTTGGGCTGGTATCATGTTAAATGATCGCACAGAATTAATTCATGTGGAGGGAACGATGACTGGTGATAGGTATCTCAGAGAGATTCTACATCCTCACGTGAGACTATGGCGCGCAGCTGTTGGCAATTCCTTCGTTTTTATGAACGATAACGCCCGACCTCATCGGACCAGAGCTGTAAGTGAGTATCTTGAAATTGAAGGGATCAATCGTTTGAACTGGCCTGCCCTATCTCCTGACATGAATCCCATAGAACATGCTTGGGACATGCTTGCTAAGGCAGTGACAGCACGCAGAAATCCACCCAGGAGTGTACAAGAGCTTGTTCATGCGGCCCAAGAAGAATGGCGAAATATTCCTCAACAGAATATCAATAATTTGGTCAACAGCATGGGCAGGCGACTTCAAGCTTGCATAAATTCTAGAGGTGGAAATACTCTTTATTAAAAGTTCTCATGCAGGTTCTTACTTAAACTTTTCTTTAAAAAGAATCAATTTGTATTTAATTTCTAAGAAGACTTTTTATGTTTAAAGCAAGTTTATTATTGGATAATAAAATTTTTTTTACAAATATACACGTTTTTTTTTATTGAAACTAATTATTTGATTAATCTCTGATCCATTTATAATGAACACATTTTTTTTCGGAGATTTAGGGTGATGCAAAACTTTTGAATCTATGTGTACCTATTATAAATTATAATGACAACGTCGCGAATACCGAGCCTCATCTACAGTGTCGACATCTTACGACGGCGGTCGTATTGCTTGCTTACCGTGTAGACAGAATGACAAATGCGATTCGCTTTTAGAAGAAGCATCTGGCAAATTTCACTTCTTGCTAGATGAGACAATTTATAATTTCTCCTTAACCAGAAAATTAAACGGAATGAATGAAATATTTTGCTTAGTAGGTATAGAATTTATTGTGAAAGCGAATTAATTTTATACTTTTGTTAGAGAAAAAAGTATAAAATATAAAATTATGTTTTTTTTATATCAACTGTTCAAAAAAAGGTAGATGATTGATTTTTCTCATTTAATTTTAGTAAAATGTATTCTCTTTTAAAATATGTAAAAATGAAAATACCATTACATTTGTTTTTTTTGGAAACAACTCAAAAATTTGCTACCATTTCAGTTAACGCCATCTAGCGGCGAAGATAAAAGTCAAAAATTCAAAGCCAAGTAAGCGTTTTGTAGTATAAATTATGCTCTTTCATATGAGCCCAAATTTGTTAAAATCGGTCAACCGAAACGGGAGAAATCTTGGTTTCTTTAAAAAAACAATTGAACTACCCCCAACGCTTTATCTTGATAGATAGAACAAAACATTTCAGTCAAAAAGTGTAGGTGAATAGTCGGTTAATATGAAAATGATATCATCGATATACATTCATTAGGCAAAATTCTATAAAAATCCCATTCTTCTACCTAGTGTTGGTTGTTGCGCCCTCTAGCGGACGTTTGACAAACTCGAAAATAATTTTAATTTAGCTTTTGGATCGCCCCAGCCTTTCGATTCCAATATCAACAATACCAACGGAGCCTTATGCCGATCTAAGTGAGTCGTAGAGTAACCATTATTTTTTCCATGTATTTCATTCGACAATGATGTTAATTGATTGGTAAAAAATATGCCGCAAAGAAAATCTAACCTCAATTTAACCTAATATGGTTTACACAAATATTACTTTAATAAAATAACCCTCCATCCTTCTTAAAGATACGCTTTTGCACATCCCCTATCATCCCTTCCAATTTTTTGCCGCACTTTTTGTTACCGCTCGACTAGACTGCTTTCTGCGTAATAGAAAGCCCAAACCGTCCTTCTCTTTTTATGCCTCGGAGCGTTTCAAAGTAAAAGAGTGTTTGGATTTCGGATATAGAAAAAGGACAAAAAATATGCTAGACGTCTTAAAGGTGGTGGATTAGAACAATTTCGACAGTCAATCCTCGGCAAATAGAAATGATGTTGCATAATCTGGAAATATTTACTTTAGTGTGTATTGAGGTAATGATGGAGTGATTCCAACTTCTTTCCCTTAAAACGAGGGTAACTAACACCTTTTGATTTATGTTTAAAATGGTTTCAGTCTATTGAAAATTAACTTTATTGGGATAATTAGTGTGATAGAACTTATCACTGGATATGGGAAAAAGGAATTTGAAAAATACAAACACATGTCCGCTAAATCAGATATCCAGAATGTATACCAAGCTGGGTCCAACCAAAACAGGGTTGTTTTGAATCCTTTAACCAGGGGAAACATCCATTCAAATACTTTCGAAATACAAATACAAAACTGGAGTGCGGGCTCTGGGCCAATATATGGTGTTATTGAGCACTGACCAAGTTCTTCTCAGCATTTCCAAACCAGTACTCATGTCACTTCTGAGTTTCTAAGATTCTTCAGTGACACCTTTTTTTTTTGGTCCGTGATGGGAAACTCATTTTCGACTGGGTCCTTGAGTCCTTGACCAGTACCCAGACAGTGTTGGACTCATCCCCACGGAGATGCCAACCAAACCCACCTCAAACTCGCCGTTACTCCCGCCTTGGAATCACTACCCTAGCATACTTCAAGACGGGCGGCGGTCCCTCACACACTCTCCTTCATCTTCTTCCTTCTATCACTCCTACCTCTCTCATGCCATAGCGAGTCCTTCTCTTCCCCTTATCATGCTCTCTACTACTCCACTTATCTCCATCCATTCCTCCTCGCCCCTCAACATAATCTCCACCATATTTTCCCAATACACCGCCTCTCCCAGTTTATTTTCTAACTTCTTCAAAACTTCCTCATTCTTCCAACATCTAAACACATGTCCCACATCATCCTCCACTTCACATCTCTCGTACACTCCAGTTTCTCTTTTCCCAATCTTGTGGAGGTAACCCACTCTCGACCCATGCCCTGTGAGCACCTGCGTCAAGAAGTAGTTCACCTCCCCAAATTTCCGGTCCGCCCAATTTCTCCTGCTCCCAATCGCTCCTTTTAGCGCGCCCTCATACTCATCCCACCTTTTCTCCATTCTCTCATCCATCAATTCCTGTACTTCCTCTCTGCTCGCACCCCTCCAGCGTTTCTGTCTGGCTCTAGCCATCAAGTCCAATGGATAGGACCGTGACAGCACTGCTGCTGCCAGTCCACCCACTGTCCTGTACGCCTGCACCACCCTCAGAAGTATACCTCTCTGCACCCGCAGGAGTGGTCCAACCCTCGCATTCACCCCTGCTTTCTCCCCCACACTTCCGCGCCATACAGCATACTCTGCTCTACCGTCCTACCAATTATCCTCCTCTTCCATTCTCCCGGTCCTTTCACATTACCCATCAATCTTCCCAGCCACGCTGCCCTTACTTTTGCCTTCTGTGCAGCCTTCAACATATGGGTTTTGAAGGATAATTGGCTATCCAACCACACCCCCAGATATTTCACCGCTTCCTCCATCCGAATTTTCTTTCCCTTCACCATTACCCCGACCTCCCTTGCCTTGCTCCGCCCTTTCACCAGTAACCCCACAGTCTTATCCTCAGCCACTTCCAGTCCACGCCGCTCTATCTTCTCCACAATCTTCCTACACATCATCTCCGCCTTTCTTTCTATCTCCACCTCTCCCTTTGCCGTACATACCAGACAGACATCGTCCGCATACACCGTAATCTCAAATCCCTCTTCACATGCTATCCCACAAACTTCATCAAACACACACTTCCAAAGCGTGGGTCCCAGAACCGAGCCCTGGGGCACTCCAATCTCCGTCCCATACCTTCTTCCCCTAGTGTCCACTATCGCACGCCCCGTCAGGTAGTCCTCTACTAGATTAACTAGGCCCTCCCCTACTCCAAGCTTTGGCAACGCGCTCAACACCGCCCGTTTACTGACACTGTTCAACGCGTTCCCCACGTCGAAGAACACAAGCAGGGCCAATTTCTTATTCCTACCATTACCCTGCCTAGCCCTTTGCACCAAGTCCACCACCCTGCCCAGCGCTGAGATGCATGACTTCCCTTCTACAAACCCATGTTAGTTTTCCCTAAAATCCCCATTCCTATCAAGTTCCTCCTCAATCCTAACCTTTATTATCCCCTCCATCAATTTACCCAATCCACACAGCAGGCTGATGGGCCTGTAGTCAGTGACACCTGGTTATCTCTGCCGATTTTAATTCGTGCAAATCGCTTTTTCGTCATTTTTGATCTCGTCCACTGCAAAAAATGATATATTTTTGCCAGGTTCGTGGAAGTGTTCCTAGTTCCTAGTCAGACCCTTATTTGTGGATTTTTCCCCTTGCGATATATCCAGGCACCAGTGCCTTCCTTGGTCTTGAATCTGCATATCATTACTCGCCCTTGACGTCGACATCTGTATCTTCCCTCAGATCTTACATAATCATCCCTTAAATGAACTCCAAAAATTATACAGTAATCATGTGATCCTTCAGTTTTAGTTCGAGAATGTTACCTCCCAAAATTTCCTTTATCTTGTGATCTGATTGCTCGAGTTTTGTTGCAAGGAAGTCCCATTCTTGCCTTTTCAAGGGGAAGTTTTTGTTGAGCTCGATATGTACATATGTAAGGGTTGATACCCGTACTCGGCTAGGGAACAGGGTTTAATAAAAATTGTTCGATGTGAGTGAATTCATGAGTTCTACTTTCAAACTGGCAATGGGAATTGATATTACGTTACGTTTCGTCTAATGTGTTTATGTCGTTTATGTCGGACTTCTAGTCGGTTGAGGATTTTGTACAGATCCTAACACGAACTCCCGAAAGGAAGGTACTGTCCCCCTGAACACGGAAGACTAAGAAGAATGAAGTTCCCCTCAATATCAAAACGATAAGGGTCTTTGGGATCCGATTCAGCTCAGCACGCTTACCAGGTTTAACAAACAAGGTAGACTGAAGTCTCACACACTCAAGGTGAGAAAGCTCGTCCACAATGTATCCTACAGGCCCGCGAGTTGATGCTAAGTAGAAACTTCCACACCACCCCATGTCATTTCAACAGAACCTCACAAGTATTTCGCGATCGCTTATCCCTTTCCTTCTTTTACTCTATGAGGGACAACAGGGATGTCTTTTCTCTATAAGAGGTAGCTCTGGGGGCTCTTAATTGATGTTGTGTCGATTTCACCTGGTGAAGCAGACCTTAGCATGAGTACCTAGTCCTTCTTTTGAAGGTGACCTTTCAAGGATCCCCGACCTTCCTTTAACAGAAGTGCAGGGCCTCCATATTGGGGGTTTCTCTTCGCTGTGTTCTTTCTGGTCCACACCGGTGTTGTTGTGTTTCTTGGATTTTTTTAAATTTTTTTGATGCACGTGTGGATAATCAGTGCACCAGGACATCCTTGCTCACTCACACACACGTTATTTATGGTTTTTCCTTTTTTTTTTTGGTATGCCAGCGAGTACGTATGTGCCAGCCATAACATAATCGTACGCACCCATGTGCACGTGGTTTTCGTGATAGTTGGCTTTCTAGGTTTTTTATGCCTTCTTTTATCCTCTACCGTCAGATCTCGCAGCTCATTGTTCGGATGAGATGTAAGCTCTTCAAATAGCTACGAGAGCTTAATCACCCGACTTGGCACAACGTTGTCAAATTTAGTAGTAACATAACAATATTGAAGTAAATATGTAAATATAAGAAAATAAGAAATAGAAAACTAAAAAAAAAAACAAGAAAACCCAGGCCCAAACCCGGTTGATGAAAGTGTAACTATGTATAAAAATAACAGAAATTGAGAAATAGTAGACTAAAAAAACCAGGTCCAAACCGGGTTTCGAACCTAGGACCTCTGGGTTGTACACTCAGTATCCTACCAACTGGGCTAATCTGTAAATGTCTTCGTTCCTCACATACCACAGAGCGTTCATAGCCTGTCCGATCGAGATGTTTTGTACTGCACGTAGTATTTTTTCCTGTTTGTTTCGCTGGTGTGTTTCCATGCAACTGATGCATATATGACTATTGAGATTATAATATACTTCTCATGAATCGTAGTTTTGTCTTCAAATCCAGTTTGCTTCTTCTACCGCTCAGTCCACTTAGCTTCGCCCTTGCCTGTTTGGATTAAAGCATCCATGTTTTCACGTGTTAGCTAAAAATTAGTCCTCTGTCTGGTATAACTTCTAGATACTTTACCCTATCCGTCTCTCCCGACTTCTTCTCCGCCTATGATTGAAGTTTGTGATACAGGTTGGTATTTTATACTTTCTGCTGCTCCGTGAAAGCTGGTAGATCGTTTTGATTATTTTTAGATGGTATCCCTGTAAATATTGCTGCGCAACCTCATGCTGTTCAACATGCTAAAAGAGTTGGAGTAAAAAGTTTTTGATAATATTTGAACACTATATTTAATAGAATGTATAAATGGAATTGAAAAAAAAATCACTTATATAGGAGTCTAATAAAAAACCCTCAACCCACTTTATCACTCTATCCCGTTAATCTTCGCCTACTTTGTTCTGCGACCTCTACAAATGACCTTCCTGACGGCTTCAATACGTCACTCTCGTGGTCATCAAGCAGCTAAGAGTATTGAGAGAGAGGGATAGTGGGAGAAGGAAAAGCGAAAAAAAAGTAGAAAGATATAACTAAACAACAAACAACAAAAGGCCGGTTAAGTGGCAGCTTTGTGGAGTTGGCGGTGAGGAATCTTCATTTTAAGTGGAATTAAAAAGGTAACTCCAAAAATTCAACACAACTGGTTAGTAATTACTTGAAGAATATTTGACAATAACTATTCAGTTATAGTACAAAACATCACCAACTGCACCCCAACTGCTCTCCTCAAGATATAGTAGGTAAAGAACTTTTTGCTTTAATTAAATTAATTCATATTAATTATTCATTTTCCCACGTGAAAAACTAAAAATATTTTGTTATCAACAATGAACCATTAGAAATGCAACAATATATTTTTGCGCGATCAATCTTTTTTGTTTATTTACAGCATCGGTTGTCAGGTCGGTAGGTTGTGTTCTAACACGTCGGTAAGTGATTTACTTACCGTTCAGACGTCGGTAAGTAAACTACGTCTTAGCCCCACATACATTTAAGTGGTCCTAAATAATATATTACTCCATTCATTACACAAAAGAAACAAAAAAATAAGAAGATTGATATTTTTTAATGAACAGAATCGAACAGAACAATATGAAAAGTAATAAATAGCATGAAAACAATTTCATCAAAATGCAAATTATATTTTAAACTGACCGAGAAGTATAAATGTCACTTTTGACATTTCGTTCATTTCGAAGAAATTTAAATTATTTTATTCGAAATTCGAATATTACAATACGATCGCGCAAAAAATGGTATAAGCATCTCGAACGTTAAGGGTATCTGTATCTGTATCTGTAGAGTAGGGAGGGTGAGTGTGTAGGCTCACAGCACTTAGGCAACATGTGACCCATTGTACATCCTCCCGAGGAGTTGTCCTCCTAGGTCATTGTCCATCCTGTCCTTTTCAGGAAGGTGGACAGGTCACTGGGAGACATCTCCTTTATATCGGCAGGTGTAGGCCAAGACTCACCGAACACACACGCATGTAGATTCCTCTCTTGAAATTGGACAAAATGAAATGAGGATTAAGGGGTCTAGCACATTTACTTTTCGAAATACAGGGTGTTGAAATTTTGAAAACTTGAATGTTTATATTCGATAACTTTAAAATGGATGGATAAATTGATTTGACTTTTGGCAGGTTCTTTTTAAATGTGAAAGGGCATATTTTGATAGAAATAGTAGTTTGTGCAACTAGTGTGGATATGATGGCCATATCGCACGAGGGCGAAGTTTGAGCACGACGCTGTAGGCGGAGTGCTCAATCGTTCAAGTGCGATATGGACAATCCACACGAGTCCAACAGCATATTTTTCTACGACCCACTTAAGAAAAAATCTAGGAAATAAAAATTTCTATAAACTGTATTATAACTTCAAATTGAAAATTTAACAATTCAATTTTATGTTTCCACAAATTTTTTTGTGGTGAACGTACAGTTCTTGAATGTCCAATTTGTATAATGCTACGGTTTCCCTTTTTAAATATACGATGCTGTTATAAGTAGATGTTGCCAGTCGGACTCCCTCATGAAGGGTACCGTACCGTTATCTATAATAATGAATATTCTGCTAAATATTTCAAACGTCCACCTGTTGTCGTTATTAATATCAAGCAGAATAATTATTTAAAAATAAAATTAAGAATAAAAAAAACTTCTTCACGGGGAATCGCACCCGGGTCTACCGCGTGAGAGTCTGGTTTGCTTACTACTCGACCACCGAGGAATATGCAAACTGTTTATCTATAACGTCAGATGTATTACATAATTTTTGCTTAAAAGGAACTAAAGTTCCTACTGTGTGTCCTGCGACACGTTCTACCTTTTTTTTATTGTTTGTTACTTTAAATCCCGTTCTGGGACCAGTTACTAATTGATTTCATCATCATGAGGCACGTCCTGTAATAAAATGGGATTTCCGGTCTTAAGTTATTTTGACCTGATAAATATACAGTTAAATTATATTAGCGAAAAAAAAACTTAACGGCCTCTATTTTTTCCACAGCAATATTTAATTAAGGAATATTTGGTTCTATCCAATAGTTATGTATCACCTGTTTAGACTTAAATTTACTCCATTGGTAGTTATTTTTCAAAAATTAGTTGTATAAGTGATGATTTTTAATTTCTCAACCAAAAAATGAATTTGATGGAGCGCTACCTTCACAATTCCCAAGTATCCGACTATTATATAAATTCATCAACCCTTACTTTAAGGGATATACTATCGACCGATGTTAGTGGGGTGTGTGAAGTGAAGATTCTAGAGGATTGGCAAACGTGGCGCTGATAGAGTAGCGCGGGGATAAGAAGGGAGTCAAGTAGGAAGGTTGGGAGGGGGGGGTTCAGGGGTGACGGAGACGCCTCTGAGTTGACCGCCCACAGCGTCGCGTCGCCCCGACTTGTTGGATTCCGACACACTTCTCATGTCGCACCGGATTATTACTGTTTGCTGATGCTGCATCTATAGCAAGCAATGGGGTAAATGGGGTGAAAGTAGGTAACAGTGGCGTTACTTTTAATTATCCAAACCAATCTTCACGAATGAATTAATTCTATTCAATATCCAATAGGCGTGTTTAACTATTTGTTTATTCTATACCAAGATAAAATTTAAGAAGTATTCCGAGGAATGGGTCCAAATATATTTTTTGGCTCGAGATATTCCACTTGATTGCTTGTCTCAAGACCTTTAAAATGATTTGCAATATGACTACAATAAGTCAAGTGGTTGAGTCATAATGGCGGCTGAAAAAACCTCCACATTCCAGTCGAAATTCACCAATTTTGAATTTCTCATACATACATTGTTATTGATTTTGGTAACTGTTATAGATACGTGTAGGGTACCAATGGGCACGCATGGTACCAATGGGTACCGGCACGCAGAAAAGGCGACTGTTATACGGGGTGGTCCAGTCGGTGCTACTTTATGCGGTCTAGAAGGAGGCTATGGGAAAAAATAAATACAGAGACATGGTCAGATCCTCTCAGAGGAAGATGCATCTAAGGGTAACATCAGTATATCGATGCCACCAATAGACCTTTTGGCGAAGGAAAGGGGAAGTCTAGAAGAGTTGGAGGGAGTGACGGATATGAAAAGAGAAGAGGAAAGGAGGAAAACAATGGAGGAGTGGCAAGTCCAATGGAGCAGCAACCGCCTAATGGACGAAACAGCTAATCCTTGACCTAGAAGCCTGGATGGAATGTGGGCACAGGCAGATGGATTATTACATCACCCAGTTTTTGACCATACACGGCTCCTTCAGGACCTACACTAAAAGAATTGGTAAAGCCGTAGACAATCCCTGCATCTATTGCTGGCAGATAGATGACGTCAAACATACCCTGATGACGAACTACCAAAGATGGGACACAGAGAGATCGCACTATGATGCAGACATAGGTTTTAGCGCAAACCCGGAAGGAAAAAAGACGGGACAGAATGTAAGGATCAAAGAACAAAAAATGTCTTAAGAGGCACAGATTGCGGAGCACGTCGCCGGCCAATGGAACTGTCAAGCTGAAAGACAAAAAGGAAGACAGGTGCAGCTGGTGAACTTCCAAAGCAACTACCTCGCCCTCCTTCCCGAGAGTAAGAGCGTCAAGAAACAGTACATAAAGCTGAAGATTAATCGGTGGATGATCCTTGGCTCCAAATCATCCGATAGGAGACGACATAAGAGTCTCCGGATTGACGAGGAGTCCATTAATGAACTGATGAGGGTAAATGGAGACCGTGCTATCTATTTCAGCGGGCCAGTTTTAAAACCAACGAGAAAATGGTACTGATAAAGAACTAGAAATGTCCAAAAATATATAATATCTTGGAGTGACACTTGATTCCAAACTCAATTGGAAAACTCATCTGGAAAAAATTAGGCAATTAGGCTTTTCTGGTAGTGCAGAGTTATGGGCAAGGCCTATTGATTACGAAACAAGCTGGTTCAACTGAAATCCAAAGACAAGCTCTTCTTGGTATTACTGTGGCAAATGGACAGCACGGGGATGGCATTAATGGAAGCCCTTTTTGGACCTCCTTCTTTAAAACTTTTTGTAAGGGCGGATGCAATGATGAAAATTTCTGAAATCTGGGGACTTATGATCTCTGAACAATGTTCAAGAGGGACACGCTGTTACAACTGGGACAATACTAGATGAACCCATATTTCACATGACTTTTGATAGCATGACACTGGCAAACATAATCACTAAGCGAGTGAACATCATCATCCTATCTAGGGAACACGTTATGCACCCAGATAATTATGGAGATATCATCTGGTTCATGGATGGTTCCAAAGGAAACTATGGCGCTGGGGCTGGTTAAGTGTTCTTCATCCTTAGTCGATATACGATGGCTTCTATAACCTGTATTGATGGAAATATCAGAAGAGGACAGCCAGGCTCTGCTTGAAGCTATCAGTAATCCAACAACTAGGTCCAGACTGGCAAACAACTGTGAGGAATCCCTTAACAGACTGACAAGAGACAACAAAGTGTCTTTCATATGAGTGCCGGCACATGAAGGAATTGCAGGTGATAAAATAGCGGATCAGAACTAAAGAAGGTTCTAAATGGAACTTATTATAGATCCGGAACCGTTTTGTGGAACTGGTAGAAAGGAAACACCAACTCGAATGGTCACAAGGAAGAAGGAATTCTCAACCAGGCTATTTAAGCTGGGTGAGAGACATTTGGAGCTTCTGATATGGAAGTAGATAACATGGGAAATGGTACAAAGATTCAGTATAAGTGTTTGGGCTGATGAGCACAATCCAAACATATGAATGAAAAAGGCAAGTGCAAAAGTTTAGAATGAGGAAGCTGGACCAACTACTGGATCCGATAGAAAAAGTACTATTAGAAGCGATGTAATAAAATAATCATAGATATACTACATATAGATCGAGGCAGCTCGAAATCCATCAGCATCTAAGAGAGAGTTAGAAAATCGGAGGCTTAGGCTATCTTTATGTAATAGCGCAAATGCTGTATACACAGATAAAGGCAGATAAACCTTTGATCGTTTGTCTCCTTCCCTCTCACCTGAGCTAAGACTGACGGCCTATGGCTTGATGCCTCTATTTGTATTACCTCTATGAAAATAATACAACCGTAGCATAAAAATACAAAAAGAAACCTGAGAAGAAAGAGAAAATGTACCATAGAGAACTCATAAAATGCAAAATCCTAGAGAAACCAAAATAGCCCAAAAAAATAACGATGAAATAGTGGGTGGAATATTTTGAGAACACGAAAGCGACCAACATCAACGAATTATACTCACTCAAACTGGGAATGTGACATGTATCCAAACTAGTGGAAAAACAAAAACCAATATAAATAAGATGTCGTACACTGATAAGGAAAAGCAGCAACACATGAAAGCACTCCACACTGTTTTTTTGTAGTATTTTTGTAAGAAATATGTAGGGAATGTGGTGAGGTGTGTATAAATTTTCCAGGATGCAAAGCATCAAGAGAAAGAAGTTGTCGTAGTTCTTGAAAGTGCTGGTAGTTGCGTATGCTCCGATTATTTTTCGCTTCAATGTTGTTTCTATCAAGGTGCCTGGAAAGGACATTAGAAGCTTCTTTCGATATTATATGGAAAGTCGAAGGAAATACTTTGTTTGTACTGGAACTGGGATAATTTCGGCAAGTTTTAATTTATAGACATTTTTGGCCAAATGAAGGCAGTTGAGGGATTTAGCAGTCGTCTGGACTGTGGAAAATTCTCCAGATTTGTGTTCATTTCCTTTGCATGAGTGAAACAAGTTTATTCTACATAATTCCCCCACTCATTTGTGTTTAACTTATCAACCCACCGTCTTAATATAAATAATTAAAGACTGTATCGAGAAAATTCAAATCATTGAAATTTAACAATGGGAACACACTTAATAATAATTATTAAATAAAATCAATGAAGAGCGAGTACTACAACAGAAATAAAACAGGGTTGAGAAAATTAATTTACTAAATAATATAAGATTATAAGAAATATTTGACAGCAAAAATATTTTATGCTACAATATCTAACGAAGTTTAGAAATAAATTTTATTTTAGGAAATATAAAGATACGCCACTGTTGTCAGTAAAGTTCATTGGGAATGTGGAGGGGATTGTCTTGCTAATTATCTTCGGGTACGGAGTAATTCCAAGTAAATTTGCTTTGTCTTTGGAGATTGGTACAATTAGACATTAAATCTTCAGTGGTAATTTCAGGGCGATTGAGAAAGTAAATCTTGAATGAATTGTTGTTTTGATTTCGGATATTTGTATACACATTTGTATCCAGTTAGTTGATAAAAATTTATATACAGAAATGCGGATAGCAAAATAATCTGAAAAAGCATGAAATTTTTCCAATTGGGAATGTGTCTATTTTAAGATGCGAAGATTTGAAATTTGCCTTTTTTCATTTTTGGAACTTTAGTTCTTTACGTCAGGTTATGTTTGAGCGACCAGGGGTCGCGACGCAAAAGATCCGACCGTTACGCGTTACGTTACGCTACGTTATGTTACGTTGCTTCGTTATGTGCCTTGCTTGCGTGCTTGTGCCTCCTTAGTCTCTCTCTCGTTTACGAAGCAGCGATTCATATGCTCCGGTCGGGATTCGAACCCGGGCCGCCCGCGTGGAATGCGAGCATTCTACCACTGAACCACCGACGATATATTAAAATTCTATGCAAAGCTGGTATTCGGAGTGCTGGTGATCTACTTGAATTTGTTCGGATAAATTTTTTCAATCGTTCAAGTTCGTTCAAGTGCGATATGGACAATCCACACACGTCGAGCAGCATATTTTTTCTACGACCCACTTAAGAAAAAATCTAGAAAATAAAAATTTTCATAAACTGTAATATAACTTCAAATTAAAAATTTAACAATTTTATGTTTCCACTAATTTTGTGGTAAACGTACAGTTCTTGAATGTCCAATTTGTATAATGATACGGTTTCCTTTTTTAAATATACGATGCTGTTATAAGTAGATGTTGCCAGTCGGACTCCCTCATAAAGGGTACCGTACCATTATCTGTAATAATGAATATTCTGCGAAATATTTCAAACGTCTACCTACTGTCGTTACTAATATCAACCAGAATAATTATATAAAAATAAAATTAACAATGAAAAAAACTTCCTCACGGGGAATCGAACACGGGTCTACCGCGTGAGAGTCTGTTATGCTTACTACTGGACCACCAAAGAATATGCAAATCTTCTATCTGTAACGTCAGATGTATTACATAATTTTTGCTTAAAAGGAACTAAAGTTTCTACCGTGTGTCCCGCGACACGTTCTACCTTTTTTTTCTTCAATACGAGGATGTATTGATATCTAGTTAGCCTTGACCAGTTCCATGCACAAACAAAATATTGCGTTACCATAGCAACGAACAATAACTCATTAGAAGTGTCAGTGTGAAGTTGGACGTCAAAAAAGTAAACCAGAGTTACGCAATAAATTTAAAGAGAAAATACCTGTCCACCAAAATTGTGAAAATCGAAAAATTGGAGTATCCAGCCATCATCAAGTACCTGTATTTAAAAGGGTTAAGAGGTAAGCAGATTTACGAAGATATGCTTAATACCCTTGGTAATCAATTTCCTTCGTCCTCTCCAAGACCTGAGAAGCTTCGTGTCCAAAAATCTGCCGGAAAAGTTCATGCTTCAGTTTTTTGGGATTGCCATGGGGTAATCATAATTGATTTTTTGGATAAGGGTAAAACAATAACCGGCGATTACTATTCGACATTACTGACCACTCTACGGGGAAAAATTGAAGAGAAAAGACGCGGAAAGCTAACCAAAGGTGTTTTGTTTTTGCAGGACAACACCCCTGCACACAAATATCATGTTGCCATACAAAAAATTCGTGATTTAGGATTTGAATTACTAGAGCACCCCCCTTATTCACCAGATTTAGCTCGGTCTGACTATCATCTCTTTCCTCAAATGAAAGAAAGAACTGCTCTCAATGAGCAGGAACAAACTACGCACCATAACGGGGCTACTTACGGGATATTTTCCCACAAAGGAGCACCTAAACAAAATAGGGCTGTACAACGGAGACCTTACATGCAGAAGATGCAAAAAGGATACCGAAACAGCTCTGCATATACTATGCAACTGTGAGTCGCTGGACCACAGAGGGCAGAAACTGTATAGTGGACCCCAAATGACTCCAGAAGACTCCTACAACCAACCAGCAAAGAACCTGTATGAGCTAATACAGGGAACGGATTGGCAGAATAGGTTGTAGCCAGCACACAAGGAGTATCCACAATAAGCCCGGCCCAGGAGGCTGAGGTGGTACCGGCGAAGGGACGGCTCCTTAGAAAAAAAATCACAATGTACGTGCTTTCGAGCATTTTATTCCTATATATACCCCGAAAAATGCATAATACTTAAATTATTTAACAATAATTTAAATTAGCGTGAAGCGGCAACGAACAAAAAGCACAAACTTCTTATAATAATTACTTCCAGAAAACTTTAGATAATATAAGCAACAGCTTTTCCAGATACATTTTAATCCCAGAAAGTTCCCCTTCTCTCCTATCTCTCTATCTCTTTAAATTTGCCTTCCCGTGAAGCGAAACTTTCGCCATGAGGATTCTTGTTATGTAGAAATAGGTTCGAGATTCGAAGAGGCAACACCAGATGGTGGATAAAGCCGAACACCGAAGTCCTGAAACTTCGGGATTTCCACTGAGAGGGTGCGAGAAGTTCAATTTGTGTGATACATCACCCTTCCTCTTTTCGTTCCTCCCGGCACAAAACTTTCGATCCTTCCACCAGTGGCGGGATATGATGTTTGTTTTTTGTTTGGAAGTATTTTTATTTCCTTAGTACTGAAATAAATAAGAGTTTTATTGACTTCTAACTTTGGTGTGTTCCAGAATAATCCAGTCGTCTTTACCTTACCAACAATTTACAAAAAAAATTATAAATACTATACAGTAGGTATAAAACGTTGATTGTAATTGGAGTTAAATGATATAATTACAGCAAAGACTCGACGAGCTCCTCAGACGTATAGATACCTAGCTTTTTTTTTCTTTTTTTTTTCTTCTGTTTTTGGCTCTTGGAAATCCATGTCCATTCAGCCAGTATCTAAGACACAGATGATTAAATTCAGTGCTATTATGCAAGTCAAAGCTTCCCTAATCAATTATGTTATACTTATAAAGAAGAAAGAGTCAAAAGGATGGGTTTGGTACACAAACTTCACACCCAGGGGCCGATCAGGGTGACTAACAGACAGATCAGGTAGGCCTCGGATAGGGGGGATATGGGTATATATTATGGGGTTCAATTGAAACAAAAATAAGACTAAGTGCACTCTAACTTCAGCTTGCATAGACACACGAAAAATTTAAGCGAGTCATATACGGTTTTATTATCCAACGAGAGTAAATGTAATAGGTGTACGGGCTTCACTAAAAAGTTTATGCGTTTGTTGACGGTATTTGTTGCCGTTGAAAAATATGTGGTCTAAACCAGCCACTTCTAGACAGGTGTCACATTGATTTGACTCTTTAAGGCCTATCTTGTTAAGGTGCTGGGCATGTCCAAATTTTAAACGATAGATGGTGATAATTTGGTGCCGATTATAACTGGTATTTTTGTGCCAAAGCTCATTGGGTATGATGGGTTGGATTATGGTATATCTTGTCGGGTGGATTCTTTTATATTCGGTCCATAGGTTATTCCATGTTTTTCTAGACATCCCTTTTATTTGGCTGAAACACGTCTCAATAGTGGTGTTGTTATTAATAGTTGCTCCCGTAGAAATGGTTTGTTTAGCCAGGGTGTCAACGGTTTCATTATGAATAATTCCAGAGTGTGCTTTAACCCCCATATGAACTGCATATATATTAACCTGATGATGACTTTTAAGATTATTTATCGCCAATTTTAATTCTATAGTAAAGGGATTTTTAAAAGGGTCGTTAACATCAATCGGGGGTGAAATGGAGGTAAGAACTGATAAAGAATCTGATAGAATTATAATTTTCTTACAACAGTTTTCGCGATCGAAATCCATAGCATGAATAATTGCGAGTGTTTCGGCAGAAAAAATTGAGGTTGATTCATTTAATTTAAATTGCTTTTTGATGTTTAATGATGGGATATACTAGTAAGCCCAACCAATTCGTACCTAGCTTTAGTTTACAAATAATCAACTTACAGAGATTAACTATGGTGGAATTCTGAGAGCATCTGTAAGATCTATAAGCCGAAATCTGTAAGAGTTACAGGAAATGCGATTCTAACCTTACCTGTTACTTACAAATTCCTTACAGATTCCTAAATATTTACGACTTTTACGAGCTGGACATCTGTCACTGTAAGCAGTTCGGGGTGTGGTACAGAGCTTTATTATTATTATTATCATCATTTTTTGTGTATTATTAGTTAAAAAGTTGTAGAGTCCAGTTTTTTTTGTGATTTTTAAGTTTTTAAGCTTACTAATTTACAGTCTTTTTACAATGCATTCAAATAATTTTGCGCCTTCAATTGCGCCACTAGCGCTTCCTACTTTTTTATTAAATAATTGGGATCTAAAGTAGGGTTTATAGTATTACTTACTGAAAAATGTAATCATTTTCCATGAATTGTAAGTATAACTTCAATTGCTGTGGAGACGTATTTTTAGTCCCTTTTCCTTTTGCACCTTGTGTTCTACAAAATAAGTATATTCAAATAAATAAAGAACATGTTAAATATATCATTTCAGTAGTTTTCTTGTGCCATTTTTTAATTACAAATTGTAAAAATATCAATTAGTATTAAGGTTTACCAGGTCGATACACACACAGATGTTAAATACCTTTGTCCACGACCACCTAATAATAAGTCGATATTTTACCTCCTAACAAAAGGTATATGGTACCCATATATCTACTAGAGTGAATTATGGTTCATAATACACTGGAGTGTATTATGGTGCATAATTCACGACTAGAGATAGGGGGTACAATATAAAATAAACTTTTAAATCTGTGTATTTTGTTCAGGAAATTTGTTTCTGAAATATATCGTATCGATAAAATATCGAAATCTTTAGTATTGATACTTTTCATAACGACATTTTCTAGTATTAAGTATTTCAAAACAATATATTTATAACGGTACGTTGTATTGATACTTTACACGGTATCGCCCATCTCTATATATGTCAAATTATTTAATTTTGACGTTAGTAATACCAAATTGTTACGAACTTGCTATATTACTGCAACGATGAATTCATTGAATTCGGATAGTGGAAATGAACGTTCTTGTACACCAACTGAAATAAAAAAAAGCGGCGAAATTGACGACTATAGGACTGCTGCCAGAAAAATCGAAAGATAACTATATGTTTACATATTATAACTTCATGAACTGGAGGTTAGTTGACTTTTATTTAATGAAGAAATCAAGGGTCGTGGACAAAGTATAGTATTCTACTCGCAATTTATGGCCAATATTCACTCGGGTGACTTGCGCCCCTCGCCTGCGGCTCGGATATGAGGTTAGAATTTTAACATTATAAACAGAAGTGAAGTTGAAACCTATAAAGGTGAAGATCTGTAACACTCTTACAGATCTAGTTCCATAATAGCAGATTTTAGAAATCTGTGAAGGCTCAAGTTACAGATCCTATACCTATCTTACAGAGTCTGTAGCTTATAGGTAAATTCTCAGAATCCCAAAATTCATTGTTAATATTTATTTTAGTTTTATTTATTGAGTGACCAACAAAAAATAGTAACTTTAAACTTTCATAATTATATCTAATTTATTATTATCAAGAGTTAAAAACAGAAATATTAATAGTAATAGTAATAATGTGTTATCATTGTAGGTAACATAGTTTTAAGCAATATAAATGTCTGTATATTTCTTTTTATCT
>CAJUYI010000813.1:24491-89880 GCA_910591695.1 Galerucella pusilla
TCAGTTATAAGTACTTAGCGGTTTTTAAGTATGTTTAAAAAGGGGGGTGTTAAAAAATAATTTATTCTTAAAGTGGGCAGTAGACAAAAAAAGGTTGGGAACCCTTGCTCTAAATGGACTAAAAATGGCATCGATTTGAATGTTTATGTCTGTCATATTGACAAAACGCTGTATTAAAATTACAGATGAGTGCAATAAAGTAAGTAGTGAGATGTTAGTGGCCTCTAGTTCAGTATTTAATAGCTACTAGCGCTGTGACTATGAATAATGCTGAATTATGTTTTTATTGACAGGTAACGTTTAAATACAGGGTATTTCCCAAGTAATATTACAGCTTGCTCAATGTTTTTTGTTTTTAAATATTATTGTGAAAAACATAAACTTAGTACATTTCAGAGCTGGTTGACGTCCAATGGATTGCCGTAGACGCTCGAAAAGTCCAGGAGTATTGCGCGGTATTTTTGGTATTAATGTCAATTTATAACTTTGAATGCCTATAGTTCGTTAACGAAGGGAGCACACATTTTGTATAAAGTACTATTATTCTTTTCAGCAACTTTGAAATATCCCAAATTTTTGGTACGAATTCCTAGGACACTGATTAATTTTTTAATATTTCAACAATACAGATTCGGCCAAGTGCGGTTCTGGTTGGGGCGGTAAAAGACAATCGGTGAAGCAGAAGGGGATTTGTTGGAGTAGGGGTCGAAGAGAGAGAGAGAGGTTACGCTTATTTAGGAATATTAATTCATAATGGATTGATATAACACCTCTGCTGGTGATGAGATTTTGATAATTGAAGTGATTAAATTCAGTCGCATATTTTGATGAAGGGTGAACTGTTTTCTGAAAAATTCCACTGAACTTGAAATTATGCTTTAAAGGTAAATGTTTAGGTTGGGTTAGTTGAAATACCGATCATGACACCTAGGTTTAGTATTATAGCTACAAAAAATATCAAATTTGGATTTGAATCACTTTGACCTATTTTTTTCATGCAACGTGTTTTTTCTACCGATCATGAAGACAACATAATGTAATAATGATTCTATTGAGTTTTTTTGTTACGTCTGTGGTGAAATTACATTGATTATATAATTATTGATAAAATTAACCAATAGACATAACGAACTGATCAAGCTATATTCGTGATCAATTCGCTGGCCAAGTGCCCCTTTGCACGCAAGATGAGCAAATCTATACGAGATGCTAAAGAACCATCCTTTATGTCGATCCAACGTTGCTAAATGAGTGAATAAAATATATTCTTCCAAAAGTTTCAAAATATCCTCGGAAATATCGAATATTTATGTCCACTTTCCACTTTACGTTGACTTTTAGAAATAAAAAAAGCACACACAAACACGTAATGGTGTCAAACAAACATATAAATGATATTTTTAAGTCGAAGAAGCAATTAATAGTTGATTAAAATACAATATAAACACACAACTACACATAACCTAATGCAATACCGGCCATATTGACAAAAGTAAACAAATTGTATGACATCACACGTATCATCGGTAGAGTTCGGAAATCCTTGGGTGGTGGTCGAAAGTGCATTAAAATTTGAATTTTATTTAAAAATTTGGGAGTAATTTTCAATGGAAACTGGTTTATTTCCTAGTATTAGTAATTTTTGATATCATAATTACTATTATAAATTAATATCCAATCAAAATATGAAATATGCGTGTACTCTATTGTTGCATTATGTTCCTGTCGTATAAATAACTGTTACGTACTAGTGCGTTGAGTGTTGATTTTATGAATTAATTAACATCATCGGTATCTCATATCACCAACGAGATATTTTCAAAACTGTGTCATACACGCAAATTATCTGAGCTCGATTCAAATGAAATGTAACTTCCTGGATCACTGAAATAGACAAATATTTTGACGCGCTAATTTTTTAAAAATATCTATAAAGCGATCGGATGAAATATCCTTAACATGAAATAGATATCCGGAAATACGAGAATCATGTCGATAAACGATGATGTTTATCATTTTATTTTTGCCTATAATATAGTGTCTAACTATTTGATTACGCTCTAATATACAGGGCGCTGGAATGATTGTTACGGAAAAACCTATAACATTCTAGAATATACCAGTTTCGGGTCCCTTTTCACGGGACAATAATTTCTCTATTATTTATTTCAAACGAGAAAGTATGTTCAAAAAAAGTATAAAACTATGGCTCCAAAATTCACGAATTATGCTTCGGAGAGTTTTAGCACGGATTTGTCTTATCCAACTTAATATGCTACCTAGCAAATTGATTTGTTTGATATTAGATCCAACTCTCAAATAGTATTAAAATACTGCCAAATTTGTAACTACTTCAAAGTAAATTTGATTATTGTCATGCTTAAAGATGGTACAACCTCGCAGTTTTGGAGAAATTATTGTAATTGATGGCAAAACTGGCCGCAATTATCATTAGAATGTTCTATAAACGCTTTCACTATACAGTGTGTACATAAAGTAACGTAACTTGCTAATATTTCGATTTCAGTTGGGTTTATAGAAAAAAATGTTAAATAAAAGTTTTTTCAAATAATCCATACTATCTGTATAAGTCGATTAGAAGTATACAGGGTGCACCGTTGCTCCAAAATAACTTATTAACATAATTTTTCAAATAGTACACCATGTATATATTTTCAGTTTTTGTTAATCTATTAAATTACAAATACAACCGTCAAGACCGCATAATTCTAATCTCAATGGTTCTACAGTTATTGAGAAAAATAGTTGACAGAAACGTTTCTATTACCACCATAATTAACAGCAACAAATAACTATTCTTATTTAATGAGATGTTCAAATTGTCTTCCTTCTTCTATTTGACAGTATCCAAGTCGATTATAAAAAGCTGATATGGTATTACGCAATTGCTGATTTGTTATTTGATGGGCTGTTAACAGTATTCTATTTCTCAGTTCATCCAGATTATCGGGTTTTGTCTTATACACAATGTTTTTCAGATATCCCCAGAAGAAGTAGTCTAAAAGCGATAAATCGGGAGATCTGGCTGGCCACTCAATTGTGCCCCTTCTTCCAATCCACCTGTCTTGGAAAACTTCATTCAAGTAATTTCGAACAGCAACACTAAAGTGTGGGGATGCACCATCCTGCTGAAACCAAGTGTCATTAAAATTGTTACCAACTGCATTTCTTATTGCAGGAACTATTTGATTTCTTAATAAATCTAAATACTTTGGTCCGTTCAAATTGCCTTCTACAAAGAATGGTCCGATAACAGTGGTGCCGATAATACCTGCCCAAACATTAACTTTTGAAGGTCTTTGTGTTCTATGTTCCCGCATCCACCGAGGATTAGTATCACTCCAATATCTACAATTGTGGCGATTTACTATACCATTTAACATAAACGTGGCTTCATCGGAAAATACTATCTCACTTGTGAAATGAGGGACAGCATCTACTTTTTGCATTATAGTTTCACAAAATTCTATTCTGCGGTCATAATCATCTTCAGATAACTCTTGTAATAGAGTCACTTTATGAGGATGAAACTTATTCTTCTTAATAATATTACAGACGGATCCCACACTAACATCATGTTCTAATGCAGTTTTCCTAATGGACGTTGAAGGATTTTCTACAAAACTTTGCATAATGTCCAAGGATTTTTTATTATTAGTTACGGTCTTTGGTCGGCCAGTTTTAGGACGATTTTTAGTTGAGTTTCACAATCCTCCAAACTGCGGTTTTGGTAATTTGGTTACGATTTGGATACGTATCATTAAATAAGTGAGCTACCTCATCATAAGTTCTTTTACGATCACCGTAACCTCTCATCATAAGAATCATTATTCTTTCTTGTTCGGTAAACATACTTAAAGTTGAAAAGCAACTACTTTTTTACAACTAACGCCTTTCACTAATATGACAAATAATTCATGACATATGAAAACAATTAATGACAGAAGAACCTATTACATTTTTGACATAAACAATTGTTTTATAATTTTAGATTCAAACTAATGTAACTTTGGAATTATGAAAGGTAGATATATGCAGTCTTGACGGATGTATTTGTAATTTAAAAGATTATCAAAAACTGAAAATATATACATGGTGTACTATTTAAAAAATTATGTTAATAAGTTATTTTGGAGCAAGGGTGCACCCTGTATACTTCTAATCGACTTATGCAGATAGTATGGATTATTTGAAAAAACTTTTATTCAACATTTTTTTTTGTAAGCCTAACGGAAATCGAAATATTAGCAAGTTACGTTACTTTATGTACCTACACACTGTATGAAATATGTTGTCGGTGAATTTTTTAAAACGGGTTTTTTCTAAAATGAGGAAGGACTGACATGAAACCCATATTCGAATTTAATCAGATATCTGTGTTAAAATGAGTTCGTCGTGAATCCATATACCTACTACAACTGAAATTTTAGCTCAACTTTGTGAAGTAGATCAGAAAATAGTTTCAAGGGTTATAAAGAACAATTAGTTTCGTCCCTACAAAATAAAATTTGTGTTCAAACTAATAGAATTAAATGAAAAAAGTTAATCATCTACCTTTTTTTGAACAGTTGATGATATTAAGCAAAATATAATTTTATTACATTGAAAAATGGCACGCCACTGCTTTTTACCAAAAAAAACCCTGACGTTAGACGAACCGTTTTGGATGATGTTAGTTTAAATAGTATGTGAGTCTCTCATTTTTTCAATCCAAAACCGTTTGTTTAACGAAAAAAAGTCAAAAGGTGTTTTTTGTTAGCAACTGATAAGTGATTACGAAAATGATTTTTATCTAATTCTGCTATCAAACGTGACACTTTTCACTCCTTGACGTTAGGTAACGTCACATTTTTCATAATCTTCATGTATTGCAGTTATGAAAAGTAGTTATGTGAAAACTTTACGTAACTGTTTAAGTTTCAAAGAATAATTTACTAATTAGGTACTGTCAAAACTGACAATTATTTCATTATTTAAACTGCCAATTACCCCATTATTTTAATTCAATAGTATTTTGAGATTTATAAACATTGAAAACATTATTAAGGACACAGTTATTTAAAGTGAGTCAATTTTTTGGGTGAATATTTCATAGTAACAATACTTCTAACACCATTTGAATCCACTTTAATATTACCATAGTAATTGAAGATTTTATTAAATATTATAAAAGCGCGGAAATAGATAAAACGTTGTACGTAAACACGTTATGAAGAGAGCGTAATTGGCAAATATTACGCTTGTTGAACAATATCGCTCTTTTTATAACTTGTTACGTAAATAACTATTATCCACTTCCGCTATCAAATGTGACACTTTAAGTCACTCCTTGACGTTAGGCAACTTCACATTTTCCATAACCTTCATATATCAGTTATGAAAAGTAGTTATGTAAAAACTTTACGTAACTGTTTAAGTTTCAACATAGAGATACTACATGAATTTCAAGAAATAATTAATTAATTAGGTAGGTACTGTCAAAACTGACAATTATTTCATTGTTTAAACTGACAATAGTATTTTTTAAATATATAAACATTGAAAAAAGCATTATTAAGGACACAGTTATTTAAAGTAAGTCAATTTTCTGGGTGAATACTTCATAGTAACAATACTTTTAACACCATTTGAATCCACTTTAATATCACCATTGTAATTGAAGATTTTATTAAATATTATAAGAGCGTGGAATTAGATAAAATGTTGTACGTAAACACGTTATGGAGAGAGCGACATTGTTCAACTCGCGTAATTTGCAGAACTCGCTAGTTTTGGCAAAAAATATTACGCTTGTTGAACAATATCGCTTTTTCCATAAATAGTTACGTAAATAACTATTATTTTGATGAAAAGCAGTGGCGTGCCATTTTTTTATGTAATAAAATTATATTTTGTTCAATATCAACGGTTCAAAAAAAGGTAGATGATTAATTTTTTTCATTTAATTTCAGAAAAATGTATCCTCTTTCAAAATATGTAAAAATTTGTTTTTTTTGAAAAATCTCAAAAATTTGCTACCATGTCAGTTAACGCTATCTAGCGGCTAAGACGAAAATCAAAAAGTCAAAACCGAGTTAGCGTTTTGTAGTGTAAATTATGCTCTACCGTATAAGTCCAAATCTGTTAAAATCGGTCAAACGAAACGGGAGTACTAATTTTGGTTTGTTCAAAGAAACAATTGAACTTCTTCCACTCCTTTATTTTGATAGATAGAACGAAACAATTTGAGTCAAAAAGTGTAGGTGAATAGTCAGTAAATATGAAAATAACATCATCGATATACTTTCATTTGGCAAAATTCTGTAAAAATCCCATTTTTCTACTCAGTGTTGGTTGGTACGCCCTCTAGCGGACGTTTGACAAACTCGAAAATAATTTCCAGCGATTTCTCTTGGCGACTTTTTTCATGAATTTTCTTTTTCTAAATCTATACAACCAATATCTCATGAGATATGGCCGCTCGCTACCCTTAACTGATCATCCGGTATATATTTTACTAAACGACAGCTAATTGGCAAGTTCATCTGTAATAAAATGAGGATTTTCTTCTGAAAACATAGCCATATACTGGATACATCTCCATTAGATCCACCGCCCAATTTGTGATTATTCTAGCTGTGTTATACGTTTGCACCACTTTTGTCACTACCGAAAGTGATATTTGTCCACTCATATGAATATCGTTAAAAATAATGAACTTTGTTATTCCAAATAGGTCACCTATGCCTTTGCCTTTCGAAATCCTAAAGAAGCACTGAATATTATTTATACAATGATCCCTTCTATACCTAATTTAATTGCCATAATTTCGGAGTTTACATTTACATTATCTCCGCCGAAGTTGAAATAATACATTTAGATTATGATTGCATAAATTCGTTTAATAATTGAATAATCTTCAATAATTATCATTTAAACCGTAATAGAAATATCATTACAATGTCTACTGTCAGTGAATTAATCAAAACTTTAACGAAGCTGGTGTAGTAAGAAAGTTATACAGATCATGACGCTGAAAACCTGTAGCAGCTAAAGATCAATATTTAAATGTTTGTTTTATGTAGAGGTATGTTCACATTTGAGTAGTGAAAAAATTACGAATTCCAGACAAAATACAGTAAATGGGATTACAACGGATGCTCAAAATGCAATTTGTATACTTCAATACAAGCCATGCGATTTTTAAAACTTTGCAACAAACATTCTGCAACATCCCTGGCTGCCCAATTCTTCCTATCTCTGCCTTTCAATTTTTCAATTCCTGAAGTTTTTAAGTGACCGCACAGGAAATAGTCTCAAGGATTCAAGTAGGATGATCGCGGGAGCCATTCGATAGCACCATGCCTTCGAATCCATTTTTTTGGAAACACATTGTCTCTGGAATAGACCAATTATACTTTCGCCTATTATTTCATCCCAACACATTCAGTTTTTGTGGATATTGGGTGTGATATTACCGCATCCAACGCGATTCATTCTTTAATCATCTTCCCAGGAGTATATTTGATTATCTTAGTTGTTCTAGATCTTCCCAATGGTTCGATATCTCGTTTTTTGTTTCGGTTTTTGTTGACAACAAAGAATAGCTTTGTGCGTGCTTATAGTGGACGATCGCCCTAAAAAAACCTCCCGAATTTTGGTGTAGAGAAGAAAAATTTTAGGCTAAATTTAACCGCTAAATGTTTTGGTGATTCATAAAATTCGAAATTATATTTAGGCTGCCGTATTAACAAAATAGGTGATTAAAAATGTTTCTTCGAAATAAAAATAAACGTGTATATGCATGCAGTACGTACTTACTACCGATACAGATGAAAATAGATCGTTTCTCAACAATTTTCCAGACGTTTGTTTACGTTATGAACGTGTTTGACTGTTGCCAGTTCTACGCTCTACAATTCCGTATTTCTTTTAAATTTGATTGATATTGGTCGACAATTCAGTTGTTTCAGTTCTGAATTCAATGTAAATTTTTTATGAGTTCATTTCAATCGTGACACTCCATAAAAAGATGTGACTAAATAGTCAACAAAAATGTGTCTTTTTCCGCAAATCGCTAGGAAATTTTGACATTACTGTCAAAATTTCTTGAAGAAAAAGTCAGGACTTCCTTACTGTAAGGAAATGTCATTTCCTTACTGTAAGGAAATGATATTTCCGTACAGTTGTAAGTGTTCTACATAAATGATTGAAAACACATTGCTGATAAGGAATTAATTTATATTTTGAAAACATCAAGTCATTGCTGAATACATTTTTAAGATCAATTTGTTATATTTACAGTAATTTGACAGTTAGTACAATTATTGAACATTGGAGGAACACTCTTAGAACTATGAGAAACATTTTGTACAACATGCAGGGTGGTAGGGTCATTTTGTTGAATATTTTGTACTGTGAAAATATTATTTGCCACCTCAACCTTATTGTTAAGCGATTCTTCGATATATCCTTCAGCAACGTTTGATGACTTCCATCCGCCATGCCTCTTTAAACTAGTTATGTCGGCACCAGAGTCAACCAATATTGTTGCAGAAGACCGACGAAAGCAGTGACCAGTATATTCTGTCGGATTTACCAAGTTCAAATAAGTAGGAACTATTTTGGGCATTTTTCTAAATTGATGAATTACTACCACTTGTCCACAACCCTTTCCGCTTTGATATTTAAAGAAAAATCGGTCACTGTTCATATTTTCTGGTCTTAATGAAACATACTTTCGATAAACATTCAAGTAGATCTGATTAATTACAAATGATCTTGGTTTGTTGGTTTTCGAATCAGGTATGCTGATTAAAAGTTTAGATTCTAAGTCTTCTATATCGTGTACAGTCATTCGGACTAACTCATCCATTCTACAGGCCCCAGAAATACCAAATATTACAGCCACCTAAAAAATAAATAAAGCTATAATCTCAATAGAAATTAAAACCTTGTAAATTACCTTAATCATTAAATTTTCTTTATCTGGAGCTTCCTGGATAAATTTTTCAATTTCTTCCTTCGTTAAAATCTTAGATTTCTTTGCCCTATAACCTTGAGCTGGCCGTTTCAATAAAGAACGAAGTTTTGAGTATGTAGATATATCTACATTGTGTTTAAGTGCAAGGGCTGACTTCAGCATTGAATAATTGGCCCATAATGTTGAAGATTTCATCTTTAAACAAAGGTCTAGGAAGTATGCCATTACAACATTTTCTGAGAAAGAACTCGTATTTTTACTCATGCGATAATCCATAAAACGTCTGTATGCATTTTCGTTCGTACTTTTCTCTTGATTTCTTTGGCAATAATTCTAATGAAGCAGTATTCACTGCCTCAACCAGCTCTGGAGGAGTCCCAGGAATGGAAATTTCATCATCACTTATCATTTTACTTTCGAGAACACCAGCAATTAAATTTATAAGCGTCAAGTTTGACAATTTAACCTCAATACGTTTCCATAGTAACCCAAGTAATTTTATTAGGAATTTCAAAGTACCATTCATTTGGGAATAAAATCGCGTTTTTTTTTTAAATCAATCAATATCTGTCGAATTTTAAACTTCGTAGGAAGTTTACTTCGTAGGAAAAGCCACATTCCTGGACTCTGTGTTGCTAAGTCTCGGCTTGCGCCTCGACTTAGCAATCTTCACAGTCGTCCAGGAATGTTAAGCTTTTCCTACCCGGTAAACAATGTACTATTATTTTCAATAATATGCGAGAAAGTTCTGCTTATTGGTTGATAGCCATCAATATATCATTAAAATTTAGTAATAAAGAAGCCCATTCTCTAAACTTTCTGTAGGGTGACTGTATTGGCGACAATCTTCAGAATTTGAGAGTCAACGCTGGAGAATATCCATAAAAATTGGAACTTTCATTTTATCGCCTCAAATTTTTTCGTATATCGTATTCATCTATCGCATGTCGCGTTACAGCCGGCCGCGAAGTAGGGGTAAAGTGATAGGCGTTCGGCAGAGACAATGAATTTTATCTCTACAATGCATAGTAAATTCGGCACTTTCATGTAACGCTGATAAAGACTTGCCAAAAAACGTCGTTTAAGCATTTTTTGTATCGTATATGCAGGCGACTGATGAAAATGTACTTTGCTGGAAAACTATTTTAAATATTTTTCTCTGTATGGTACATTCTAGTATTTAATTAGATTATATGAGCTTTTACTACATTATGTAATTGAATATTTGTTCATTCATCAAAAATGTACAAAAATGGTTTATAGTTCCAAGGCTATAACTCGGAAATTGGGGATCTGGGAAAAAGTTTAGTTGATCAGGGGGGTTAAAATTATCTACAACGACAGGGGTTTTCATCCCACATTCAACGATATACCACAGTGAAGGTTGATAAATATGCTAATTTTCAATTTAATGGTGCATTTATCATGTCGAAAGTAATCTGGAGCTGGCCTATTTTTACTTTTTCTATAGCTTCCACAGAACCAACGAATATTGGTATTCGACTTTTCCAAAATATTCCAGCTTCAATCGTCTACAAAGATCTCTCGCCTTTGTTTTCAAACTCATAAGCAATTTGACACCGAATCCTAAGAAAATTCTTGGTTACTCTAACTATTGAAGAGTTATACTTACAATATCATTATGAAAATTCTACAGGAAAAATATTTCTCTAAGGAAATAAGCTGGTTAAAGAATGACAAAATTATATCAAAAAAATCGATTCAATAACTTTGCTCTTTTTTGGACAAAGAATGGATGTTAAGGGTTGTTAATCGTCTCTGACGCACCAAGGATCACGTAGTCAACTTAATTCTTAGAAAACAGCATTTAGACCTATATCATGCAGGTCCACAAACTGTTCTGTCATAAACTAGGCTTCGTTATTGGTCTCTCAACGGCTTACGAGCAATTTAATAACTTACAAGAAATTGTACGGTTTGTTTCCGTTTGCTAACACAAGTTCCTCAACAAACAATGTTAGATCTTCCAAAAATCCGATTAATTTCTCCAAGCCATTCATGCAGGTTGGTGTCGATTTTGGTGATCCGATGCTTATCAAATCTTCTTCATTACGACAAGCTGAGCTTGTTAAATCCTACTTTGCTGTTTTTGTGTATATGGCTACGAAAGCTACCCACATCGAAGTATTTCCAGATCTCACCATCGATGCACGCTCAAAAGCTTCATATCTCGAAGAGGTAATCCTTCTATCATATTCACTGACAACACCACAAACTCTCAAGGGACAAGAAATTAAATCAAAGAATTCTACAACTTCTTCAAAAATGATAAATATGACGAAATATTGAGGATTATCTCTCTTAGGGTATTAATTCCTCTTCGTAGTCCATATTGGGGGGGACTCGAAGAGTTCGATTAATTGCACGAGTAATTGGAGATTCATTCCACCTATGAAGCACCAAGCATCTTCTCAATTCTAGACCGCTTTGCGCTCCTTCCAATTCAATGAGCCCTTCGACCTAGAATTTTTGACGCCAGGTCACTTCCTCATAGGTTCAAGTTTGACGTATTTTCCATCAACCTTCCCATACTACAAACTCTAATATATACTTTTAATGTCTAAGAATATAAGAGAAATTCAGACAAGCTTTTTGGAAAAGATGGACAACTGAATATCTCAACCAGTTACAAAACAAGCCTAAATGGCTAGCCCCGAAAGAGAATATAAAGTCATCATAAAGGAAGCAAACTTCCTTTTTTCAAAATGGCCAACAGCACGGGTAACGGAAATCATTCCGAGCCCAGACAATAAAGTTGGCGTCGTCAAATTACGAACAGAAAACTCTGAGTTCACTCACTTTATCGCAAAGATATTCCCTTTGCCTTCAAATGAGTAATGGTCCTCTCCCCTCTTAAAGCAAACGTTTCAAAGGGGGGAGTATGTTGAAATTTCATCCCAATGTATTCAATATAACAAGAAATATATTGTTGTAGACTCCAATCGTGCTCAGGAAATCAACCACTTTATTTCTTTTGTGCCATACTTGAAGTGCATTTTTATACAGATTGATAAAATGTCATTGTGTTGATCCTTGTCAAATGAGAATACAGAGGAGTCAAAAAGTGATTCTTTGTTGAGAAGTTGTTTTTGTTTGGTGGAATTTGAATAGTTGTAAGCCACAACAGAGTCTTAGTGGAACCCATCAATTTTTTCATATTTTTTCAAGATGGGAGCAGAAATATCGATATGAGTTTTCCATACACTTTAAGAGTTTTCCTATCCAACATTTCAGAATACATCGGTGCATTTCCATTAGATGCTATTAAAATTGAATCGATACGTATATCGAACATTTCGCCAACATATCTCAACTACTTTTAGTTTATTAAAACAATTTAACCAACAAATTATGTGCATTTCTGTTTTACACGCGAAGTTACATGTTTCACAACTCTAACGCGTTGCACTCGATTCGCATGAATGTTTTTATTGGTTTCGACTGCTATTACTTTGAAATGTATTTTCAAATTGCTCGTTACCATTTTCAAGTTTTTCGCCTTTGAAAAAGTTTACGGAAATATGTTATTGATGGTTTCTATTCATATCATACATATTTATCTATTATAAGACCACAATCCCTAAGAAATTCCCTTTCAGATATGCAAAATGGCAAAGAGGATAATGAACGTCGCACTGGGCAAAACAGTACAAGAAGTCACTATTCGACGAAGATAACACTATCATGTAGCAAAACTGTTATCTCTACATGTCAGATGCAGAATAGAGATTTAAACTGGGGCTAGCTATAAAAAGTGGAAGCACTCAATAAGATCGATCTTAGTAGCAGTCCGTCGACCAAGTATTTGCTCCTTATAGAAGCAGCGGAGAACGCGCACACCAGAAGACAAAAAAGGAGACATAAAATCACTGGAGATGAAACCGTCGGGCTTACACTCTAAGAAGAAAGACCGCTCAGAGCCCTATTAGATGAGATGGGGTTTGGTGGATGTTTCTTTCATTGAGGGGTGCATATCCTAGATTCGACGAGCTCAGTACAAGTTGTATTCGTGAGTTTACTGTAACTTGTAACACATTTCACAAAACAAACTTTACTTTTTATCAAATCCCATTATTTTGAGGGCGTCAGAAAGACCCTGCCGAAATCAGAAACCTTATTAGGGACATGGCAAAAAAGGATGGATAGTTTTCCATTCTGTCTCCCCAGCAGGCTGCTGTAGACTTTCCAGAGCCTCTTTAGCCAACATTGGAAGAAATAACGATTGTTTGATTCAGAGGATGGGAGTAGAGGGACCGGTCATATGTATCTGAGAGATTAGTAAGGATTCAGCATTTGCCTATTGCTACGGGGAAACTTCTGAAAAAACTCAAAGCAGGTCAGGCAAACCAGGGATTCAGATCCAAACAAGATCTATTCGGGAATACCATAAGCTTTTGACTTATATTTGACTCTGTTAGGTCCTGTTTGTGCAGATACCATCTAGTCATTAGTACTCCTACATTGACAGAATAGTTCTTTTGACCTTGATTGATTAATCAGTTCGACACCACCAGTCAGAGGTCTCGAGAACTCGGCACCTCAGCCTTTGGACTTATTATGCTCTTGGTTGTACCGTTTATGTGGAGAAACCAGTGACCCTTATCAGGCTCAACTGTCTTTTTACTAGGTCCTTCTTGGAAAAATCCTCCCTTGGATGCATCAGTCCTAGGAGTCTATATCTCCAATAAGATAATGCTTCACAGTCGAAGATAATGTGAGAGGCTGTTTCCTCCTTTTCCATGCACAACCAAAAAATAGGCTCTTCCCTATATATGCCAACTGTAGTTTCTTAGGATACAGTGACTGGTGAGTGATCCTGTTTTTTTAATAGAAGTGAGCTGTGTCCCTGTTTTGGTCCGTGGCTCCAGTACGCCTGATGCTTACTTGGAATCCACCAAAGTGTACAACCACGTGCAGCAGTTTTTGATATTCCAAATACTGGACCAATGGATGCAGTTTCAGACCCTAGCTTTGCTAGGGTACCTATCATTACCTACAATAGCATTGTGCCCGGGACCCACTTGGGAGATACTCTATTATGATATGGTTTTAAATTAAACTAACTGTTTTTAAATGACTCCACAATATATTTGTAAAAATCTGTAAATTGCAAGTAAATTGACAATTGTTTCGATATAAATATCATCATCAGAATGATGATATTTATATCGGAACAATTGTCAATTTACTTGCAATTTACAGATTTTTACAAATATATTGTGGAGTCATTTAAAAACAGTTAGTTTAATTTAAAACCATATGATGAGTAGATTCCACGAAGTGAGGGTTTATACAGTTTACTCTATTATGGTTTTCCAGGATAAGCAGTTTTTGTAGGCAGTTCCAGAGCAGTCTAGATCTGATCTAGGGACATGCTGAAGATTTCAGAACTGCTCACTATCTGAGAATATGAGAATATTATGGCCTACATACTCCCTTCCGATGTTGATTTGCAAACACGTGTTGATATTGACGATTTCTTCATGGAATACGAAAGCTTCAAAGGTGAGTGTACTTTGCACCTAGGTCTCCTACATCACATATCCACTGTTTCCAAAGTCCCGATATGAAATTAAAAAATTTCCCCAGTACGAGCATCGTCAGATCATTTAAAATCCCCAATCCAACGAGGTGTGCTCAGAGAGCCATTTCTTGATTTCCTAGGGCAGCCTCAATACAAGTTGGTGTAAGTCTGTTACACATGTCACATGTTTCATCATGTCCTGATTCAAGTGAGTATTTTTTGAATTGGGAAAGATAGATTAAGAAGGCAGTGGCCACTCTTTTTATAGATTCTGATTGGTCATATTACTTCCAGATCGGAATCGAAACTGGAAAAGATATCACTGGTACATTTCAGGAATGAGCCAAACCTAGACTTATCTCGAGTACTACAGCCGAAAGTTAACGGCACCGGTGAGCTGCAAGCCAACTAAGAATCCTGTGCAACATGGGCTTAAGGACATCGAATGTATGTCGCTTCTGCGGAAAACACGGTGGGACAATTACTGGAAAAATACGACCCCCTTAAACAAAAGATACGTCTTTATATTGGCAAACCCCTAGTAAAAGACTTAGGAATCCCCTCTTTTACACCCCAACGGATCCTGCTCCTTATATAAAGTATGTAATTAGAGAGTGTTTTAACTGTGGATAAGTCAGACAAAAGCAAATGAATTCATTCGAAAAATGCCAAAAAAAAATGGATAGAAACCTACAGGTGAAAAGTCTTGTGTTCTAATAAATTATTCCAAAGAAAAAGATGATGTATTGGCAATATTAACTTATTATTTTTTTCTAGTTATGATTGAAATGTACCTGGAAAAAAATTTCCTTTTTGGAATCTCTTAGTTGATTTAGCTTGTATCTGAAAATGCCAGATTATTTATCTAGCTCTTAGATTTATTTGGTCCAAAACTGAGCACAATAGGATGAGCAGTAGTCCAAATTTTGTTGCACTCATACAACATCCTATTCAATTCGAAATAAGTTGGCCCGAGGAAAAGAAGCTCAATGACGATGGGGATGGGAACCACCAACAATCATCTTCCGCTATGTTACATAATCAATCACCAGCATCTCTTGGTGGAGGATGCGGAGCACTCAACCCGGACATGGCTCTTGGTTCAAAGGCCACTACATAATATGATCTGTCTGGCAAAAGACAAAATAATGTCTTTAGTATAGATGTTGGGGCATAGAGGAGACCCTTCTGTGAAATCACGAATAATTGCATAAGGGGAGAAGTCCGGATCTGGTTAGATAGAGAACACCAATTCTAATGGAGTTTGACACAAGGTCACCTTCATAATATAAGGAGTTTACTGAACAAAGTAGACAAGGAATTCTCAACCATGATCTTGAGAGACATTAAAAGACAGCTACCGACCTGGTGACTGGACACTACACCCTGTGGAAACATCTGTACAAAATGAGAGAAGCTAGAGCTACGTGCAGAATATGGGAGCTCAACAATGATAGAACTACTCACATACTATGCTTCTGCGAGAACAAGATCTCAGACGAAAGCACCAGTAGAACAAGTGGCCTATATCGAAGACATGAAGCTTTTGGTATGGGAGTAAAAAATATGGGAAATAGTACAGAAATTTTGTTCAATTATATGCTGTCGAGTACAACCCAAACTAATGAATGAGTAAAAGGCTCCTACAGAATAATATCATATCTCCATATTTTGTATACTCTGTGTCTTGGACTTTATTCAAATTATATCAAAACTGAATATTATTACAATTGTTTATATTGTAGTAACAAAAAAGACATCTAATGTTGGCCATGATAATCTTTATTTTAACTTCGCTACTTTTACAGCTCGTGAATGCTAGCAAGTGAAAAATAAAGTGGATTTTCCATTCCGCCGAAATTTTATGGATTTGTTCGATGAATGTAAATGGTTCATCGTTGTTTTCAATCAAAAGCTGATTATAAACAAGCACATTCGGTGACGTACATTGAAAATAACTTCTACGTCAGTTTTAGGTATACCGTCTCTTTTAATCGAAGACAGTCGCGTGCGTGAGTTCTATTTAAGACAAAGAATACTAAAAATAAGTATTATTATTTATAGGCGTTTCACCGCGTCACTGAAATGTTTTATTTCCATTATTATTCTCGTTACGATGCAGATGAATTTGTCTGCTTGAAAATTACTAGTATGATTAGTAATTTTGTTCATTTACGGTCTTATTAATAAACACGGAGTAACCTGAGACTATACTTTATTCTAGGCTACTCCGAGGTTAGTCTGGGACCACAAAACAGTCTAACCTATAGAAGTGAAAGTCTAATAGGATTACCTATAATGAAAAAATGAGGTGTCAAACCCATCCACCTGAAGCGCTAGTTGCAATGGGCCTTTTCAGTAGATGCTTAAATCTCGAAACAAATATTTTATTTGAAAGCTTACTGATAATTTTTCACTTTGTGCAGCTTTGTTTTGAATATACATGTCACAAAGCTGAATAACAAGTTAAACAAATATTGGGGTAGTTTGAACACGCGTTTGACCTTGAGGCAAGTGACGTCATAAGGTCTGGAGTTATGTTGGCAGTATTTGTCAGAATTGCTGGCCAAATGCTGCTACGGTTACGGCCGAGGCTAAAATATCCCACGAAGAAGCAAATGTTCCTCGTCTTGGTCAACTTCTTTTGAGCTTTTGCTTTTTCGAACCATGATTTTCGTCTGTTTTCATCTCGAGGAACGTAAATGAATATTTTGCTTGGGCAATTTATATTGTTATTTTAACAAAAACAAATAATCCAAAATGAAAGAGAATATCAATATCAATTTCGAGGTTACATGAGATGTCAAAATCAAAAACCAGGGAAGCAAACTTCACAAATCCTATGGAAATAACGTCTGTCGCTTTCAAGGTCGTAGGCTCTTTGACGTCACGAGGAATGGAGGAGTGACGTCACGTTCGAACCGCGCGCTGCTTTCCGTACTTTTGATATTTTTTAGGATAGAAATCAAGCTCCAAAAAAAAAATAAAAAGTAAGGGAACATTTTTTCATAAAATACTTTAATTTAAACCAATAAAAAAAATTACTGAAAAGGCCCATTGAGTTGTCGAAATAGGCAAGGCCGAAAAACATACTAAGGGAAGAAACGCTCAATTTCTTTAGTTTTGGATTGCGAATAAAGGCAACCAATTCATTCAACAACAAAGGGTCATGTTTGGGAAACCTATGTCATTTTTATGTAATGTCTGAACACCCAAGAACGCAACACTTCACACCAACCATTATAAAGTTATTATAATATTATGAATTATCACACTTGATAACACTTACAGTACCTAATTAAAACACAAATAACAGCAGCAAATGGCAAAAGGTAACAGTCTATAAAAGACAATGGTGACAACAACTATATGACAGCTATCTATAATGAATTTTAAAATATTTTCTTCTTTTTGTGCTAAAGGCCTTAGCTGTCAGGCCTGTTTCGACAACTCAATTGCAACTAGCGCTTAAGGTGGATGGGTTTGAAACCTCATTTTTGTATTCAAGGTCATCCTATAAACTTTCACTTCTATAGGTTAGACTGTTTTGTGTCTGGGACTAACTTTGGTAATAATTTTAATCTGAGGAAATAAGTAGTTTAAGCTTGGGGTAACCCTCTACTAAATATAATTTTAGTTTTGTTGAGCTGTCAATTGTGGTATTATAAATATGTTGTCATATCCTAATATGAAATTTAGTTTGTCGTTTTTGTATTCAGTTCGTATTATTATTCAGTTTATTTTTATTAATTCTATGGTAAGTCGAAAAATTGGTTAGGCTAATGGAACTGCAAGGATCTGCAGTCAATATCACAACCTCACACAAATACATTTTTACTAATTATGTATATTTATTAAGTATTCGCTTTGGTTTAGTGAGAAGTAATTATTTTGCGATGGAAGGAAGGGATTATTATTTGGATGATTTGAGAATGATGGAAGAATTAGGAGAAGCACAGAATATTCCTCCGATCAGGAAGCTATGAAATGAACGAAAGCAACATAAGCTAACCATTAGCTAAGCTAGCGTTCGTTTTGCCAATGAAGATGGATTTACTAAGATCAACTGACCTCCCCCCTTGCCTCCACCAAGTATGCCGGATTTTTAACTTAGATTAATTTCTTAGCTAAGTTTAATCGCGAAAGCAAGAAAAGTCACTCATTTTTGACATCTCATAAAGATTCTAACCTTAAAAAACATATTTGGAGCTCTTTTAATAGAATCCGTTTTCAATTTTTATTTTAATTCATAAAGGTTTTCCTTCTTCGAGACCTGTTGTGTTGTTCCAAATGTGGATCCAGAGAATCCATTTTTTGAGCTACTATAGTTTCCTGATTCCACTCGTAATTTTTATTTTAATTAACCTTAGAAGTTGAAAGTTTTGATTCAATCAATTTTTGATTTATTAATTTGTTTACCTTCCAATTTTTGTTTGTATGCAAATGCGCTTGCGCCGATATTGTCGACTTTACATCGTTTGAAATGTGCCAATGTACGTTCGAAGTACAATTCAACTCAGCTAAGAATTATGTAGTTAGCTAAGCTAAGCCGGAGGATAGAAAAAAAAGCAACTATTATTTATGGAAAGTGGATATTAATCTTATTGTTTTATTTATTTAAATACAAAAATATGCATGGATACACGGAAAAGAAGAAAAGAAAAGAAGCTGGTAATTAATAATTTCATAGCCTTTCCAAATTTGGCTGAATACGATCCTGATGATTTTATTTATCAAATTTAAGGTTAGCTTCGACATGCCGAAAACCCGGATATACGTCACAATCGACGACGCACACCAGGAAAGGTATTATTTCAACCATACTAGACACTTTTATCACAGTATAGGAACGAACCAGTATGTTATCTCGTGACGTCACACTCCCGAGCTCTCTGTGACCTACAAAGTCGTTAGGATGAGAATCTCATCCGGCGGCCAGTGCTGTGCTGCGATCCAACCAAAGTGCAAGTGGTGAATGTGCGAATAACATTATTCATTATACAGGGCTTATATTTTTACGGCTATTCGGACAAACAAACATTATTATTTTTATAGTTTATAAGCATTTTTTTGCAATGGATACCATTAAAAAGAAGAAAACGGGTAGTGTGTGTGTGAACCAATAAATATTTTGTATAAGACTATTGTTTTATTCACTCATCAGTGTACTAGCTGTTCTACAATATTTAAGAAAAAACATTTAACACGTTCAAGTCATTTTAAAACTTATGCTACCTACTCCTATGGAAAAGTAAAATGAATGGTAAAGTGATCCGTTCAAGGTCATCAAAAGCTCTGGCAATTTATGGATGAAATTTATAATAGCAATACTATTGGTTCATTCCTATACTGTTGTAATACTACTGGTGCATTTTTGGTAAATGTTTACTTTCGATCTTTGAAGAAGATAACTTGGTTTTTGGAACGCGCGTGCGTGTGAACTGTTTGGTGTCCGTGTTGGTGTAGTAGTGTCTAATTTGGGTTCGGTTCTTATTTATGTGATAGTCTTGTCGAATACCATTCGAGCATCTAATTTTTCCTTTCACAAAAATCGACAAAAACACAATGCAGAGTAATATTTTTTCAACAAAATGCATTTGTAATGGTTTGTTAAATATCAGGTTCTTTCGATTTTTTAGGAAAAATTAGTCCTCATGATATTACTTACGAGAAATTTCTGAATAAATTCGATTTTTCCACAAATTTCATTTAAAAAGAATAGATAGGAATGGTCGGAAAAAGAAAAAATATTATCTTTAACTAATTAAATTCTTTTTAATCCAACAATAAAATTCCCGGTGACAGCTCTGATTTTATTCATTTCTCTCGGAGAGACAAATAATATCAACTAGTGTCATCCCTCTCAGTCGCTATTAGTCACTTTTCCGAGCATTATCTCGAACCAATCTCGCGAAAAACCTGCTTCCCTTTCTCCGCAACCTCCTGCTACCCCAACACACTTCGCTCCCACGTGAAAATAATAGTAATACAGTTGTTTGACCAAATTAGAATGAAAACAGTGCGGATATTCTCAGCATCTGCGCAGAATGTCCACAGTAAGGGATCTATTCGATACGTCCAAAAGTTTTTGTTAGAGTAGAGATGGGAGTCCACTAAATAAGTTTGGATTAAAAGGGAATAAATTGATTGTCTCACCCCTTACTACGAAGATGCTTTTCATAGATATCGATTAATAACAAATAATCTACCTTATAAAAATACTTTGACTATGACTATAACTGGGAACTTATTGCAATCGCAGTTTATATTGGTGAGACGCTAAGAAATCTTGGAATAACATGTTGTCAAAACTGAACTTTGAGACTAAGCTTTGTTTGGAGATGTGAAATAGTTATGGGCAGGTCCTAGAGCTAAGATCCCGAGGTGGTCCATGCATTTATACAAGTGTGATGAGGCCAACGGTCACCTATGGAACGACAGTGGATAGCCATGTGTCTTCTGCAGTGAATATATTAACTGCTATCCAAAGACAAGCTCCCATTGCTAGTACAACAGTCTAAAACTATCGAAAGCACAATATGCGCTGTAATTTCATCTAATAACACTCCATTTCACGTAATTTTAGTCCAAAACAGCCAACGCTCAAAATCAGTCAGAAACCCTCAATTCTACCCAAAAAGCACACAAGAATACTAAATAATACACAAAACCACTCGAATATACTTAAAAACGAAAGTTAGCTTGCAATTGGACCATTTTCCAGTCTATTTCTGACTGACTGGAAGTCCTTCATTCATTCATTATTTCTTTGTTTGGGTTGTGCTCAACAGCCAAGACGCTTGTGAATCTTTGACCATTTTCCATGTAATCTACTTCAGAAGTATGTGAGTAGGTGTTTTATTGTAGAGCTTCCATTTCCTGCACATAATTTAACTAACTTTGCCCATCATGTGCATATTCTTTCTCCAGTTACTAATTTCCTTATGTAATCCTTTGTGATTTCACGAAACGGTTCCGGGCCTATCATTTACAACCTTTTTCAGCTAATTGGTCTGCCATTTTATCACCTTCAGCATAGACACACTGCACTGTCTCGACTTGCTAGCTTCCTAAAGGACTCTTTACAGTATTTCATCAGTCTGGACTTAGTGGATGGATTGCCTGATAGCTCTTATTTTTTAATTTTCTGTCGGCAGTGCCTCCCACTGATATTTTTATCAATACAGGCAATACAGGCTATAGCAGCAATCGTTTTTGTGTGAAATGTGGACGTATATCTACCAAAGCAAAAAAACATTCTCTTCCTAGGTTCGCTTATACCAGCTCCAGTGTTATGGTCCGGAATGATCTGCTTCCTGCATGGGATGATGAAATTACTTGCTCAGCAAACATGTTCTTCGATGCCGTGCTATCCAAAACCATTTGAAATATGGACATCTAGTATTGTTCTTCTTGAACATTGTTCAGCGTTTATATGCCTCTGGATTTCAGCCTGAGGAACCATAGGTTCTAAGAGAATCAAAACAAAAGTTTGTCCAAATGATTTTGTTCAACAATTTGTTAAAATTATTATTTATGCCAACGTAGATTTTGTCAGTTATTTGTCATTAAGTATGCTTTGCATTTTTTTAATAAAGAACAATAGGAAACGAAGAGCCTGTCTCAAATTTTACTTTGCATGTTCAAATGCCTGCTAACACCTGTAAAAAACCATTGAATGAACCTTAAGTATGCCAGAGATCCAAAACATTTCTTGTTATCCAGGTATTGAATGTTTGTTTGGCAAAAATTGATTACAATCCCCACAGGGAGAGTGTTTTCGTTGTCATCCATACCACAATGTCTTTGTTATCTTTCTATTGACTAAAGTATTTCTTGGCTCTTTTATACCAATCTCAACCTCAGTTGTTGCTATTAGGACTTTTTGTGTATACGTATAGAGTTCGGCAAGAGTCCGGAACCGGACAAATATTGAAGAAAATATAAATTTTGTGGAAAATCTTTTTGTATCACATTTTACTCCAACTTATACTATAATTTGAAATATACAGAGCGTTCCAATAAAGTGTGGCGTATCAGTTAAATTTTTTCTTATGGAACACCCTATATTTTATTGCATATTCTGATTGCTCTTGAAAAATATGATACTCCTTCATAATGGTTCCCTATACCTTATACAATGGGCTCCTTTTAAAATGTGAACATTTCGAAAAAAATTGATAACTCATTGATATAACAAATTCTAGCAAATTTTCTCTTACATCTAAATAGTTGGACATATTCCAAGATTGAGTACTAAATATCTTTCTACAGGGTGTTCGGAATTTTCAGTTTCATTATTAGATCATTCAATGTGCAGAATCAGGCTCATTTTGAATGGAACACCCTATATTTTAATAATTCATTATATTCAAAAAATGTCTTCTTCCGAATGGTATAAAGGTGTCCTATACCTAGGTATTATACTTTTCATGCAATTTACAATTTTCTTAAATTTTATGCTTAATCGATTTTAAAACATCTGCAATTCTCTCTAAATTTTAAACTAATGATCTTGGCATAGTTGTTGTAAGAAACTCAATAGATCACGTTTAAAGCCTCCAGAAAATGTGTTGTTTTGCTAGTCTATATACCGAGTGGTTAAAAAGATATAGCCACTCTCACAGAAAAATCACTATCCACTTAGAGACATTTTATGAAATAACAAAAAACAAAAAAAATTCACACAATATTTAGAGTATCAAAATACAATATGAATGAAAACGCAGCTAACAACAAAAAACTAGAAGTAATAAACCTTTTGTTTTTTGTTATTTCATAAAATGTCTAGGTAGGTGGATAGTGATTTTTCTGTGAAAGTGCCTATATCTTTTTAACCTCTCAGTATAGGATGACAAAACCCTATATTTTCTGGACGCTTAAAACGTGATCTACTTAGTTTCTTACAACAACTATGCCAAGATCATTACTTTGGAATTAAGAGAGAATTGCAGATGTTTTAAAATCGATTTAGCGTACAATTTAAGAAAATTGTAAATTGCACGAAAAGTATAATACCTGGGTATAGGACACCCTCACACCATTCGAAAAACGACATTTTTTTGAATATAATGAATTATTAAAATACAGGGTGTTCCACTCAAAATCCACTGAAAATTCTGAACACCCTGTAAAGAGATATTTAGTACTCAATCGTGGAATATATTCCAACTATTTCGATGTAAAAAAAAATTTGCCAGAATTTATTATATCAATGAGTTATTAATTGTTTTCGGAATGTTCACATTTTTAAAATAGTCAGCATAACTCGGAACACTGTATTCAGGTACAGGGAACCATTATGAAGGACTGTTATATTTTTCAGAGCAATCAGGAAATGCAATTAAATATAGGGTGTTCCATGAGAAAAAATATAACTTTGATACGCCACACTTTATTGGAACGCTCTGTATATTTCAAAATATTTTCAAATTATAGTTCAAGTTGGAGCAAAAGTTGTGGTATGGAAAAATTTTCCAAAAAATCTATATTTTCTTCGATATTTGTCCGGTCCCGTACTTTTACCGAACTCCGTATATATGCCGACTTTTGACAGTTGTTTTTTTATAACGGTACCTATGTTTGGAACAGTTATTTTCAGTATTCATCAATTCTCACCTTTAGCAACGGAAGTTGTCGTTGTCTTGTACTTGGATCAGTAAGTTTAAAGCTCCTACCACCGAGGACGAACAGAAGAAAAGCAAAGGGACGAAATGTTCTACCGTCGACCCAAACGGCCCCAAAGGGCTCAAAGAGTTTCGGCACCGAGGTTCAAGATAATGGAAGGAGTGCATTACCAAAATAACTTTGGTTAGAATGATCTCGAGTCCACCAGGGTCTTTCTTGCTACGATGCAGACGAGATATATGAAAATTGCTTCAGAATATCTCTAGGAATTATCTACAAGTTATCGCGTTATAAAACATAGAGATGGGAATTGCATTCTGATATTTTCTTGTAACGGGTCTACAACTGAGATCTAAGACAAAAGCTGAGAAGATTGAGATAAAAAATCCAGGTCCGGGTTTGCAGAAATAAACTTGATAGTGACCCTGTAGAGACGAATCGTCGTAATGGAGTTATTGTTATGGTAATTTATAGAAAACCTTGTTTATTGAGGAGAGTTGCGAATCGTTATTTTGATTTCTTTCATAATAACAACCGCACATTTGAAAAACGAAAACGATCATTTTTGGATTTTATCGAATATCTCCGGAACTAGTCGGGATATTTTGATTGTTTTTGAACCATCCCATTTCCCATCAATATACCAAACTTCTTCTTCACTCAATCGATATTGTATCTATTGTGACTTACGAGATTTCCCAGTATATATGTCAATTAAATCCGGTTAACCCTGTATACATAATACAGGGTGAATCACGACTAACGGGACGGAGGTTTATGGCGAAACGGTAGGAAATTTGAAATGTTTGTCACCTCAGTAGTTTGTATATCCATATAGGCTACATTTTAAAATTATTTTGAAATATACAGGATGTCCCAATAAAGTGTGGCGTATCAAAGTTATATTTTTTCTTAAGGAATACCCTATATTTGATTGCATTTTCTGATTGCACCCAAAAAATAAAGTACTGTTTCATAATGGTTCCCTATACCTAAATACAGAGGGTTCCGAGTTATGCTGACTTTTTTTAAAATGTAAACATTTCGAAAAAAATTAATAACTCATTGATATAACAAATTCTAGCGAATTTCCTCTCACAGCTCAATAGTTGGATATTCGTAGAATGTATTCCACGATTGAGTACTAAACATCTATTTACAGGATGTTTAGAATTATCAGTTGAATTATTAGATCATTAAATGTGTTATAACGGGCTTATTTCAAATAGAACACCCTGTATTTCTGAAATTCATCATATTAAAAAAAATCTCCTCTTTTGAATGGTGTAAGGGTGTCCTATACCTAGGAATTATACTTTTCGCGCCATTTACAATTTTCTTAAAATTGTATGCTAAATCGATTTTAAAACGTCTGCAGTTCTATCTTAATTTAATACTAATTATCTTGAATAAGTTATTGTGGAAAAAATCAGTGAAACTGCTAATAAATATGCACACTTATAGTTCCTGTGGTACACTAACTCTTTTGTTACCGATGAGTATTTGAGTACATAATAAAACAAAAACACATTATTAATAAAGCAAATACATAAATACTACGAAACGAACAACAGATTATTAAAAGCAATAAATGAAAAATTACTATAATAGCCATAGCACGGATGAGTGTAAACGTTTGGGGAGGGATTGTGGGTTAATGTTATCGGCCCGTATGTTTTTGACGGATACCTGCAAGATACCAGCAAGAAAATTTTTGAGTTTTTTGGAAAATATCTTCTAGATCCTTTTCGAAAACCTACCACTTAGCATCAAAAAGGAAATGTGGTTACAATTAGACGTAGCTTCAGATCACTTTTCCCACTCACTTTTCTCGTGCTGTTAGGAATTACCTCAATAGAAAATTAAGACATAAATGGATAGGTAGGGGAAGTCCTTGTAATTGGCCAGCTAGGTCACCAGAACTGACCAAGATGGATTTCTTCGAATAGGGTTGTAATAAAAATATCCTACAATATGCAATTAATAATTTCGGACGCTTTCGCGTCTATAACACCCGGTATGTATGAATAATGTGAGTACATAGTTTGAAGCCAGAATCACGTGCTGCATTGCATAAGATGACAAGCATTTCGAGCATCCATTATAGTTATTTTCCAATTTTTGCTTTTAATAATTTGTTGTTCGTTTCGTAGTATTTATGTATTTGCTTTATTAATAATGTGTTTTTGTTTTATTATGTACATACTCAAATACTTATCGGTAAAAAAGAGTTAGTGTACCTCAGGAACAATAAGTGTGCATATTTATTAGCAGCTTCACTGTTTTTCTTCACAATAGCTTTGTCAAGATAATAAGTATAAAATTTAGAGAGAATTGCAGATGTTTTAAAATCAATTTAATATACAATTTAAGAAAATAGTAAATTGCGCGAAAAGTATAGTACCTAGGTATAGGACACCCTTATATCATTCGAAAGAGGACATTTTTTTGAATATGTTGAATTATTAAAATACAGGGTGTTCCATTTGAAATAAGCCCGTTATAACACATTTAATGATCTAATAATTCAACTGATAATTCTGAACACCCTGTAAAGAGATGTTTAGTACTCAATCGTGGAATACATTCTACGAATATCCGACTATTGAGCTGAGAGAGGAAATTCGCTAGAAATCATTATATCAATGAGTTATTAATTTTTTTTCGAAATGTTCACATTTTTAAAAAAGTCAGCATAATTCGGAACCCTCTGTATTTAGGTATAGGGAGCCATTATGAAACAGTACTTTATTTTTTGGGTGCAATCAGAAAATGCAATCAAATATAGGGTGTTCCATAAGAAAAAATATAACTTTGATACGCCACACTTTATTGGGACATCCTGTATATTTCAAAATAATTTTAAAATGTAGCCTATATGGATATACAAACTACTAAGGTGACAAACATTTCAAATTTCCTACCGTTTCGCCATAAACCTCCGTCCCGTTAGTCGTGATTCACCCTGTATACGTAGGTATCTACTATTTTGATTTTAACTTTCATGAAATTGCATAAAACAATTGTTGTTTTTATTTAGACACAAGTACACTCCACATTTGCTGAACTTTACTTAAGTGCAGTAAGTATTCAAATGTGGAGAATCGCTGCCTGGCTTTGGAATACATACAAGGTGTCCCACAATGATTAAGACACATACAATCGTCGTGGGACACCCTGTATGTGCCAATGAGATTGTCCATTCATTCTAAAGTTTTAGCATCGTCATTCGAAAATAAATTTCCAAATGTTGGAAATAATTGTTTCAATATTCTTCTGTATTTCTTTTACATGATTAGTTTCAGCATCAGCATTATTAGACTGAACTATATGAACTCTTCTTCTTCAAAATTCTTGTTATTCTCCTCAACCTCAGTCAGCTTCATCGCTGTTTGCATCTTCTTGATTCTCCTCGATTTAAAATGCATTTACATTTCCCAAAACGCATTCCTTTTCATTTACTTTCAAATCAGATCAAATTAGTCTTCACTCTCTAACAAGTGTTCTATACATCGACTTGGGTTGGGCTTTTTCTTGAACAAGGCATTTTCTGTAATGAAAATCCAAATATTATAAAGTAAAATATAATAACTTTCAAGCAAATCTAATACATCCAAAATAAAACCTACCTGTGTCAGTAAAAACCGCTATGTATCAAATTTAGTACATCCAAATATAAAGCTATTTATATACAGGGTGTCTCATTATATTCTGACTGTTTTCAAGAGCTTATATCTTCTAAACGGTTCTAGATAATAGGATGCGGTTTCCACAGTTAAGTTTAAAATTACCGTGAGTTTTGTTGTGACACATTTATATAAATGGCGTACTTCCGGTTTACCCGCTAGAAATGTGGCGTATTTTCAGAATACAGTAGATGTAATTTTTTAAATGGACACCCTGTATATTTAGCAAATTATTGAAAGACGCATATTTTTACTTTATAACGGTACTTTGAAGTTTGAAATCGGTGCACAGAAACCGAAGTTAGATAACTTTAACTAGGATACTGTATAAATGATTTAGATATAAAGTTGGAACTTTAGCTAAAGTGAACTGTAAAAAACAAATAGAAACATGCTCAGGGCAAATGTTCGATGTGTCTTCCTTCTTGGTCTATACATTTGTGGGATAGAACCAAGTTGTCAAATGCTGCTGTCAGCATTTCAAGAGGAATATTTTCCATTACCTGCCGTATGTTATTTTTTAATTCCTAAATAGTAGCAGGCACCGGGTTGTAGACTCTACTTTTCACAAATCCCCATACAAAAAAATCTGGGACAGTCAGGTCTGGGGAATTTGGAGGCCATTCTATTGGACCAGTCCTACCAATCCAATTATTTCCAAATTGTTGGTTAACAGATTCTCTTGCTATGTTGGGATAATGGGGTGGAGCCCCGTCTTGTTGAAAGCAAACATTTTGGTTCAAAATACCATCTTGTTCTAGCTGGTTCTATCTTTGAGCAGCACGCTTGAAGCATTCTCTTGTATACAATATATATTCGTACATACAATGTTGAAATAACAAACAATTTTTTTCTCCCATCATGAACCAATTTGAAAAGGAGCGGATTTTTTCATATAAAAAAATTGCGGTAACGTTATCAGTCAAAGTTTATTCACCCTGTATAATAGATTATTCTTCCAAAATCGACATGGATTTATTCTATCCACTATTCATTTAACAAATAATAAATTTATGCATTACTTTATAGACGCACTCTATCTATATATACTAAAATTAATAATTACACCTATATTTAATTTGGATTACTTCAACTGTGAATCACTTGAACTAAAACCCTCTTTACCCTTAAGCGCGTACGACCTTGAATAAGACAAGGATAGCGGCATCCTCACATAACGTTTGAATGGTAATTGAAAAGAAGCTACGCTTGCGCATACATGTGTGCAGCTACCATCTGTAATATACAACCATAATATAGTTAACCACCGTCACGAACAAGGCGACGTTGCCAAGAGTTGAAAAAATTCTTCCCAATGTATTCAACTTAACGAAATAGATCAGAATTGACAGAGGTTTGCTAGAGAACTCAATAAACGATTAAGCGAACATCGTTAGTGTAATACAAAGTATAATGTGACAGATTTTAAACACTTATACAGTGTGTCCACGAGGAGAACTATACCTTGTTTTTAAACTAAGAGCCATTTGCACCGGTCTTAGTAAAGTTGTGGTTAAGTTTCAATTACTAGTTTAATTAAAATGTTCTTTGCACCATGACATTTATTCTTGAGTTAACGCTATAATTAATAGTTAAATCTAATCCACAGATGATGTAGGACTCAAGATATATAATTAATAATTAAAGTTATGTCAATATGACAAATATTTAAATTATCATTATTATACCAAAACAACCAGTAGTGCATCTCAACTTCGCGCATCGGTTGTGCGCAGTTCGCCATTTCGGTTTAGAAACCTCTCAATTTCAGCAAGGACGGCGTATATTCTACTTCGGTTAAGGGACAGTTTAGTTTGGTTTAGTCACGTAAGCAGTGGCGTGGTGTGATTTAAAAAAAATTTCTCAGTGACAATTTCAATGTACAATTTATAATCATAATGTAACTGATATATGTAACTGTAAATCTAACTAGTATATGTACTGAGCTGCCCATAACCCTAGTGGTTGACGCAGTATGTTAAAAAAAATAGGCTTTGCATGATCTTTAACATTATAATAAGGATAAGTTAATTATTTGGCGTCATATTTAACTAGGTATTTAATAAAAATCAATAAGTATATCTTCTGTTTTATTACAATTTGTTTTGCTATTGCTGCCGATTCTAAATTCTCTAGAGTTTTTCCCTTGTAACATGTTCAAATTGTTCATTATATATTATTCACAACATTTTCTTCGAAACATAAATTTAACAACTTTGAATTATACTAATCCTTCCCTGTCCAAAAAGTAGAACTGTTAGTTAATACGGACCTCGTATCTAAGCCCGAATGGCCGTTTCAAGGCCAAATAAAATTATTGCGCACAAGCGATGCGCGTTGTTGAGATACACTACTGGTAGTTTTGGTATATTGTGTTATCCTTGTCACACTTGTGTTAATCGCATGGCTCGTATAGACTTTTTGAATCTGTATATAATGTCTATATTTGGACCGGCGGTTTTTGAGTTTTTTGACTCCAAACAGTTTCATCTAGTTAGCTGTTTCAGACCATTCAAAAATAGTATATTACATAACGTGTGCGGAAAGGGACATTTTTCACACGAGTGGGAAATATTGTAGCACGAGGCATGAGCCGAGTGCGACAATCACACGAGTGTGAAATATCACTTTCGCACGAGTAATGTACATATGACATAGGAATACACAAAATGTTACAATTAAATTCAACATAATTGATTCCAAAATTAACAATAACTATCAATAGTGACAAAAATTCAAGTGGTTTAACTATATAATATAGGTAGGTTGTTACAATTATTAATTGGTTGGATAATTATGTAAATTGAAAGTGAAATTATTACTGTTCATCATACTTCATACATACTTATCATAAATACCTTCCAAGATGATTATACATTTTCCTACTATCATGACAGGTGGTTTGGATTACTTGGCACAACATCGGACTCCTTCGACCGCGCCCTAAATTTTTTTAATCAAGAAAATGACAAAAATTTCACTCTTCAAATAGATCGCTTCAAATTTGGATATAACATACGTAAATCTAATTAAAAATTATATATTTGACAGCTTGCCAGTGATCAATCTTGATAAAAATTATATATTTGACAGCTTTTTTATCCGTACAAGTACGGATAAGTTTTTTTCCGTACGCATATGAATAAAAGCCACTTTCCATAGAACTAGACAGTGCGATATATGTCACTTTCCTATGTAATCGTAGGAAAAACATATTATTATCATTATTATTATTATTATGACGTTTTATGAATATTGAATCATCAATAACGAATCGCCAGCAGCATGGGAAAAAAGGGCGAGCAGCTAACGACGGTTACAACAGAGTTTACAGATCCAGCTTTAAGTAGTGTATGGAATAACTTTTGAAATGCTGAACTGTCCTGAAAGAAATATGGCAACGTCTATGAACATTATCTGACTTTGGTTGTGTAGCACCGACTCCGCAATGTTGGTGATCGCTCCTCGATTGCATAAAAGCTAAATTGACATGCAGAGGAGTGTTACGAACTTTGCCAGTCATTGTTTATTTGTTGATGCAGGGTCGCACGCTATAAATAAGTAGTAGCCAACATTAAACGAGGAAAAATTTATACAATACCATCAGAAATATTGCAAGGTTTTGGAGATGGATATATAATTGAAAAAGAAAATTGTAAAATGGAATGTTTAAGGGCTCGCTATGAATGTACTCATCTTCAAGAAGGTTTCTGTACAGGGTGTCCCAAATTGATGTGTTTTGCAGGGTATCTCGTAAACTAGAAGAGATAGAAGAAAAGCAGATGTTATGACTTTTTGTTGAAGTGATGATAGCCTAATTAAATCTTTAGTAACTCCCGAGGTAACTCGGGAGCAGGATAGGGCGATTATTGAAAACTGTCGAAAACTACAAGGTAGTATAACTTCTTAATTAAGAAAAATATAAAAAAACGCTAAAAAGACTTTCGATAGATATAATATTAAAGAGTTCAGTGGTGCACAGAATTTTTTTGTTAGGGGGCTCACTAAGGATATGTAACTTATGTTGTTTTAAATGGGACACCCTGTATATATTGACGGTTTTCGTTTCCTTTTTTAATTCTCATTCACCTGATATGACATATTATATATCTATTAACAATGGTTTATTTGCACTGCAGTACAAATAAACCATTTATGGATGTTATCAGGTGAAAGCACCCTTAAAAAATTGAACACTCAGTGACAAAATTCAACATTTTATCATGAGGATACTGACATTTTGAATATTTAATGTAATTTTTATAATACATTTTAATAAAATTAGTTATAGGTAGATTATTTGTTATAACGTTGTTTCATAAGTTTATTGTTTTTATTTTTTATTAATTATAATTTTGATAAATAAAGCTGCCACACATCAGTATCCTTATAATAAAATGTTGAATTTCGTTACCGAGTGTTCAATTTCTTAAGGGTGTTTTACCTGATAACATCCATGAATGGTTTATTTGCACTGTAACTCCAACCATTGAAAATAGATATATAATATGTCGTATCAGGTGAATGGGAATTGAGAAAGGAAACGAAAAACGTCAAAATATACAGGGTGACCCATCTGTATCTGTATCTGTAGAGTAGGGAGGGTGAGTGTGTAGGCTCACAGCACTTAGGCCACATGTGACCCATTGTACATCCTTCCGAGGAGTTGTCCTCCTAGGTCATTGTCCATCCTGTCCTTCTCAGGAAGGTGTACAGGTCACTGGGAAACATCTCCTTTATATCGGCAGGTGTAGGCCAAGACTTACCGAACACACACTTTCTTATTGACGATAACTCCGTATACTCGCATAAGACATGCCTGACAGTTTCATCTTTCTGTTCACACATCCTGCATAGAGGGGTGTCCACTAGGCTTATAGTATGGAGGTGTTTCTTCAGTTGACAGTGACCAGTCAGAAATCCTACTGTTAAACGTAGGTTTTTCCTGGTCATCGCCAAATATTTCTACGGCGCCAGCTTCCCAGGGTCGCCCAGGGTGATCCTGGCAAGACTGCATCCTTTGATTCCATCCCATCTCTTAAAGGATTAAGCATAGGTGTAACGTTTGGCTAGTTCCGCAATTGTCGAAGTCGTTAGGCCGTAGGTGTCACTGGGTCCTAGAATTTTTAGTCCAGCGGCTTCCCTGGCTAAAGAATCAGCAGTGCGATTTCCTTTACTCCTGTCGTGCCCTTTAACCCACCTCAGGATAATAGTGTTATCTGCCGAGGCGTCAGCTAAATCTTGGTGGCACTCTAGTACTAGCCTCGATATAACACGTTGTCTGTTCAAGGCTAATATCAGTGCAGATTATTATGTTTTTGCCAGAAATTTGTTTTCTGGTTAGTTCTTTTGTGGAAATTGAGATTACAGCCAGTTCTGTTTGAACCACGCTGGTTATGTTCTCCATTCCCCATTAATTTTTAGGCCTAGTGCTCTCGAGTAAACCACATCCTGAGCCTTCTTTCATTTTTGAACCATCTGTATATATGCGTATTGCATTTGCAGCATCTGGCTCTGTGTTCAGTTTTATTTGTATTTTGTAGGGTTTGTTAAACAAAACCCTGGGTTCAATTGCATCATTGGCTGCCTGCAGCAGATGTAGCGCAGTGAGCGCTTCCTGCCATAGGCTCAACCTCAATTGGCCCACTCCTACTTCGTGGTTTACACCAGCCGTGCGCAATCGTATCATGGCCATTAACGCAACCTCCTTGACGTGCAGGTCCAGAGGGGTCAGACCAGTAATTAGTTCCATTGCTGCGGTTGGTGTTGTTCTCATGGCTCCTGAGATCTTTAATCAAGCCATTCGCTGTATTTGATGTAATTTTTGGATGGCCGCTGCTTGTAGAACCTTCGGTCCCTATACAATTGCTCCATACGTTAACATGGGTCTTATTATTGCAGTGTAGATCCAGGTGACCACACGGGGTGACAGACCCCATGTGCGTCCCACTGTCCTCAGACACTGCTCATAAGCCACATATGCTCTTTTTGCTCTGCTGTGTGATGAGAGTTCCATGTTAGTTTCCTGTCGAGGGTAATACCAAGGTATTTCACCTCTTCCGAAAAGTTTAGTTTTCTTTTGAATATTTCGGGAGGTTTCAAACCCGATAAACTTCTTTTCCTAGTGAAAAGGACCATCTCAGTCTTTCTGGGATTGATCGACAGTGAGTGTTCCGTACACCATTTTTCAATTAATTTAAGTCCATCCTGCGCTCTATCGCACAGTGTGTTCATAAATTGGGGACTACCGAGTTGTACCATGACTACCTAAGTTAATCCATTTCCGCCTTTATTGGGGATTATACTGACCATCGAGGTGGATCAATACGAAATTACACATAAGCCGTATTTATTGAGGGAATACCCAGTACCACTAATAATAAATTGTATTTAGGCACATATTTGTTTTTATTTACTTACATATGGATGTTTTGATCTTAAACAGTAGTGGGAAAGGCCTCATCTTTATTTTTGTATGTAGAAATTGTTATATATGGATGTTTTGATCTTAAACCTAATTTATATAAAATTGTTAAGGTCATTAGTAATTAGACTTTATTTTTAAATCGTTAAACTTCCCAGGAAATTCGGTGGTACAACTCGACGGTAGGATTATACCTACCTGATATCTGGTGGTACAACTCGGCGATCCCGCATAAATTTGCCAGTCTGCAAGATATCTTATCTGCGTATGCAATTGTGTAGAATCCATTGTTGTTGAAGTGATTAATCAGGATGACCCATTTGAAGCAACGTAAGTTTGCATTATATTTCCTTAGTGAGCCCCCTAACAAAAAAATTCTGTGCACCACTAAGCTCTTCAATATTATATCTATCAAAAGTTTTTCCAACGTTTTTTATATTTTTCTCAATTAAAAAGTTATGTCTAGTTATACCTTGTAGTTTTCGACAGTTTTAGATAATCGCCCTGTATCTTCCAACTGCAGGGAGCTACTAAAGATTTAATTAGGCTATTATTACTTTAACAAAAAGTCATAACATCTTAACTGCTTTTCTTCTATCTCTTCTAGTTTACGAGATACCCTGCAAAGCACATAAATTTGGGACACCCTGTACATAGCCTGAAGCAAATAGTTTACTAGATATAAAAGCTTTAACACTAATTACTTCATAGAATTCTTATAGACAAAGATATATTTACTTGAATTTCAGAAGTGGAGAAAATAAAATTCCCAGCTACCAATGAAATAAGAAAGTCCGTGTTCCTCAATAAGACTCAGCTCAGTTTTTGGGACGAAAAATTTACTGAACATCTCAGTTTTTCATTAAAATAATACTGTCACGTCATGTTTTGTGTCATGAAACACGCATTTCTAAATTAAAACAAATGTCAAAGTAAAACTATTGAAACCACCCATAAAAACACAAATTCTGGAACGTAAAACAACACCCATCTCCTATTATTAGATCGTTATGATGATCCCCAATATATTCAGGGGAAAAATTTTACCAATGAATCAAGAATTTTTCCTCGGACACTTTCATAAATAGATAAGCTGCAGAGGTTTTCCATAAAATAAGTTATACTTACCAAGAACGATTTTCTGTAAATTTCAAAATTTGGCGAAGGAGCCGGGAGCTTCGAAATAGTAATAATTATACAAATACAGAGTGTAATGAAAAGTATGTCATAAGCTGAATCACTAATTCATTCTGGGGTAAATACAACATGATTGGACGTGATTTGCCTTGGTACAAATATGATACAAAAAACTTACCAAATCTCAGAGTAATTCTGTTTCACTGTTAGTGGATAATATTAGGAAATTTTTGATTAACAGAATTGGATGAAAAACCCTTGAAAAAAGGAATTGGGATTTTCTTCTCAGTCACTTATCCTTTTATTTCCAAAATTCTAACATCTAGTTGAATATAACAATTGTTTTTGAAAATATTCAACTTTGATTGTAAAAAAAACAAAAGCCCTGTATATTGAATTAAAACAGTTTATTTTAGTCAAGGTCGAATGCACGTATTTTATTTTTCAATGCCTCAGATTGTTGTTGAAAAAGTGAAAAATGAGAAACTTTCAATTTTTCCAACGAGGATCTAAATCCTTCAGGAAATAGCCCCAAGATTGGAAAAATAATTTTGGTTTCCAATTTACTAATGAGCAGGGATTTTATAACAACTTCTTTTGGGTGAAAGCTAATTAACAAATGTTTAAATAATTCAAAAATAGGTATAAACATTTCCCTTGCCAACGAATTATTGTCTATTCATGTGTACCAAAATCTGTTCATTTCTCAATTTTTACATTTAAATACCCCTTCTGCTCTGCAATATTTTAACAAATTTTCAGTTACCTCGAATAGTTTTTAAAAAATTCCAAAAATACGAACCATATTTTTTTACTCAAACGTCTACAACGAATATGTAAGAATCAAAAAGTATTCAATTGAATAAAACTCGATGATATTATAACTGTATACATTCATTTTTCCAATTCCACGGTTATACAAAGACTGAACGTCTTGTATAATGAATGAAGTGTGACCTATTTGTTAATGAGTCTATCCTAATGAATATTAAATATAATACGTTACAAACATTAAATATAAAAGTGGGCCATCCTGAAAATTGGTCTGTCCTCAGACCCTAAGTACCTACATACTACTTAAAAAAACTCAATCAATCAACTCAACTCAAGCCCGTACACCTAGTATATAATGAATATAATACGCTGCAAATATAAAATAAATGCGGCCCAATTCAAAATTTTGGGTGGTCCAGTTCAGGTTTCCAACGGAATAGCACTTATCAACCAGTCTAAAGCAATTCTTGAAGCTTCTGAGGTTTATTCTGTTCATATTATTTGGCACTGATTACCAAAATACAAATTTTTTCTTCAATCAATTTTCACCAAACAACTTTTTCCAGTCAATTTAGTTATCAACGACTCACCCTGTACGTTTATAACGTTACGCAGACGTTGAAATAAAATTCGAGTGAGCGTATGTCCTACGAAAAGGAAAAAATTATAAACAACACAAGGGCAAGGGCCATTTATAATATTTTAATCATGAACTTAATCTTGCGCCTCCTACGTACTTCTCTCTACTTGGATCGTTGTTTGTTTGTCTCGTTCCGATTCTACATAGTTGGGTCGTCGTTGTAAGTACACAACTATGAGAAATATCGTCGAATGGTGTTGTTGCTCTTCCTCCAGCTTCCTTTTTATCATGCCCAATATTAGTACGGGAAAATCGCACATTCAAATCAGTACACAATTTCTATATTAACAAAGTTGAAGCTTGGAAAAAAAAATGCGTCAGTAAAATTGGCCGGAACCATATTAGTGAGATACGGTGATTGGATTAGGGGATCGATTGCCCTGGATCGCCTTACCGCACTACGCCATAGACCTTTATTTTAGTCCTAGGGATCTTGGAATTCTGAGAAAGCCTATTATCCGTTAGGGAGCTAGATCTGTTGCCTGATCAGTCTCTAAACCTGTCCCTGGTATTCAAGGAGCAGGCAGACAATTATCCCGCAATTTCAGATACTGTGTTGCTTCGTAACAGATTCTAGATGTTCCACTGTCCATCTTGCCTATCTTACAGAAATGGTATCTGGAAGATAAGTGTCCAGAAAGAACTCATGTGATTACACTGAGATAAGATCTCTGAAGCTTCGAGAGTAACTTAGCTTAGTGTGCGAGAGTTCATAATAACCTCTTTGGTTGTTTTTGGCCTGGATTTTATTTTCAGTAGGCTTCACTATGCACATAATATTATAGTAGATGACAGCCTATGCAGGTTCGGCCAGGAAGAATACGAAGCCGCGGAGCACATATACTCTGTGAGTGCGAAGGCATAGCAACGGTGCGTTTTCACATACTAGGAAAAGAAAAACCGACAGCAGAGAGCTACGCAGAGGAGGTGGTATCAAGGCCATTGAGTATAATGAAAAAGATAAAGCAAGATATCGAGCTATGAATATAGGGAGTACCACAATAAATCTACAGAGGTCATAGTGGGATAGGACAGAGAGCCACTCCAATTCTAATCTAATCTAATCTGATCTCAGCTTATTTTCCTCATTTCCGGATTTTTTGTTCACTACAAAATGAATTGGATTTGACAAAAGGAGAACCTACAAGGTCCTTTCTCTGTCAGACCATCACCAGTCTTATTTTCGACAATTATTTTATGCAATGAGTTACAAAGTTGATTTGTTGTGTATAGCCAGTTTCTTAAGGGATTCTTCGCAATTCTAGACTATTCTGGACTCATGAGTTGTAGGTTTTAAAGCCTTTACAACAGCCTGGCTATCGGACGTTATGAATATACTGGTGTTAGAGGCATTTTTTCAGGGACTTTTATGCCTGAAAATGTTTTAGTACAAGTATCGCTTGGAATATTATTGGAGCGTGTCCTACTGCTGTTGATATCGTGGTATCAGGTCTTTCAATCGTTACTCCCACTCCTCAGTTTGTTTTTGGAACACTGGTATATAAAATAGAAGCCTTTCTCTCAATTGGAGCGATCATTGTTACTAATAATGAAGTAATATTTCATATTATATCTAAAAAACCATGTCGCATTGGAATAATCATTCATAAAGTAGAAATTTGCATGAAAATTAAACACAGAGTATTCCCCATATCAGCATTGTAGATTACCGAATGAGATTCCCACATGACGTCACACGCTGTCGGTTACATGCGCAAGAACATACCGTGGTAAGTGTATCGTGGATAGGATACATTATCCTGCAGGCATTATCCAAAGCGATCTTACGGTGTACATGTAAATGCAGTGGAGGAAGGCCTAGCACTCCCTCTAAAGTTGCGGTGAAGCACTATCTCATTCCATCCGCGACCTTCATTAAGACGAGTCGTTATACTTTTTGTTAATTCTATGTTTTCTCTTTGTTGCGTTGCTTTGCCTAACCAAACCAAGGCAGCAAAGGTACTTATTAGTTTGACAGCCCAGTAGGAGCAATAGATTATTTTTCGTTTCAGACCCCACGTTTTCACAAAGGGACTGCGGCACATTCAGGAAGCCCTTGTTGCTTTTGATTCAATATACGCGAGGTGTGCACTCCACGTGAGTCTTCTGACAAGGATGACTCCTAGGTTCCTAGCCTCTTCTGCGAAAGGGAGGGTTACTCTATTCAAGGTCGGAGTTTGTATTTTTCATTTCTTTTTGATAGTGAATGAGAAGAAGGGTCGTCTTCTAGAATTTGCTGCAAGCACTTCCTTCTAACACCAAGAGGTTATAAGATTGAAAGCACGTTGCTGCGATTGGCAATAATACCGTAGTACTTGCCTTTAACCACTTTAACAGTCATATCATAGCACAGAGCACGAAATTCTCCATTTTCGGCTTTGCTAAGGCTAAAAACACATGCGGCGGTTTGTGCAGAGTCGGCCAACGGCTCTGCTGCCACCGGTTAAAATACATGAAGTGGTGTTTGGCAGGCGTTGGCCGACTCTGCACAAACCGCCACATGTGTTTTTAGCCTTAGAGGTGATGAATCGTGAAGATTTGTTAAGTCATTTGTCTATTATTATCTCTCAAACGCCACAAATGTCTTATTATTACTAAATACAATGATCGAATTCTCAAGTGAGACATCATAATAGTATATTATTAAACGAGCAATTTATGATAGCCATTATTCATGCTGGGTGACGTTTGCGTCCCGAGCCGCAGGCGAGGGGCGCAAGTCACCCGAGTGAATATTGGCCATAAATTGCGAGTAGAATACTATACTTTGTCCACGACCCTTGATTTCTTTATTAAATAAAAGTCAACTAACCTCCAGTTCATGAAGTTATAATATGTAAACATATAGTTATCTTTCGATTTTTCTGGCAGCAGTCCTATAGTCGTTAATTTCGCTGCTTTTTTTTATTTCAGTTGGTGTACAAGAACGTTCATTTCCACTATCCGAATTCAATGAATTCATCGTTGCAGTAATATAGCAAGTTCGTAACAATTTGGTATTACTAACGTCAAGATTAAATAATTTGACATATATAGAGATGGGCGATACCGTGTAAAGTATCAATACAACGTACCATTATAAATATATTATTTTGAAATACTTAATACTAGAAAATGTCGTTATGAAAAGTATCAATACTAAAGATTTCGATATTTTATCGATACGATATATTTCAGAAACAAATTTCCTGAACAAAATACACAGATTTAAAAGTTTATTTCATATTGTACCCCCATCTCTAGTCGTGAATTATGAACCATAATAATTCACTCTAATAGATATATGGGTACCATATACCTTTTGTTAGGAGGTAAAATATCGACTTATTATTAGGTGGTCGTGGACAAAATATTTTTTAATGTATTATTTTATAGTAATCTTTGTTCCTCAAGTTGCTGGGTTAGTCATTTTTATCAAATTAAACTATTGTTATAATTGACAATAAAAATGGCTTGATTGAGAGTGTCAAACTACTGTCAATAATACATAAGGGGCGTAGATTAAATCTTTAAATGGACCGAGTTGTCTCGTACTATAAAACTAGAAGAACATCTCGCACAAGCGACCAACACAGAAACTGTTGAAATTCTTGTGGCGCCAGACACCGAACACCGACACCATATCGACCAACCATACATGCACATGCATTTTTTTTCTTATTAGTTCTTACTCTTGTTGTCTATGACACTCTTTCCTTATATGTAATACGAAAAAATAGAAAGAATTTATACACTAGAGAACGGTAAAGTATTGATTTTTTTTTCTTTATCTAAGATTTATCTGTATAGGATGTTTTGAATTCATAGCAAAGAGGACAAAGCATTATTATTAAGAAAAATTGTCTTTAGATTGCAGTCACGAAACATGATTATGGTCGAAAGAATAACCGACGGAGGAAAGATGATTGTACCGAAAGGAAGCGCTTTTTCCGAAAAATACATCGATATCTTGAAAAGTTTGAATAAGTCAGTGACCGAACCAACTGCAGTGGCGTTACAAGAAACTGTATTGAGAATAAAAAAGAGTCGTGATGATGACGAATTTAAAATAAACGTTCACTCCCTGATAATATTACTGGAGTTGAAACTATATGCACAGCTCTCTTGCTTTAGTAGTTTCCGAAAAGTGGTGCATAAGACTAACGACAAAATAAAGCATGTATCGGCAGAAACTGTTCGTGAGCGGTTGAGAGAAGAAACCATTAATAGACACTTTTAGCTTGTCATAACTTTTTACACGTAACCGTATCCGTATTGGAGTTACGTTGACGTAAAGAAATTGCCAAGAAAACCTTTTTATCAGGAAACGTATCCCTTCGTTCCGATTTTAATTGTATAACCTCAAAGTTTTTTTATTTACTTTACTTTTTTATATTTTTGTAAAACGTAAAATGGGGGTAATATTAAATAATCCATTGCTGCTAGACGAGGAAGATGATGTAATGTAGCACTAATAGCACGGAATACTGACTTTGGTCGGGATACGGATACGTATAAGTATAAGGAGTAGGGTACGTAACAATACGCTCAACGCATCGTATCGACTGAGACGTAACGGGTCTACACATGCGCAGTTCGTTACGGATACGGATACGTGAGAAATTTAAGACAAGCTAAAAGTCTCTATTGACTGGGTAAATAAAATAGGTTTCAGGTTTATGCAGACTAATCATAGGAAATCTGAATTGTATTTTCAGTTGGTACGATTTAAAAAAATAAGATCTCTTGAGAAAAAGGTAGTAGCTCGTAGGTTTTGGGTGAGACGTAGATTTTAAGCAAAGGTCCGAAAGGAAAAGCATGGCAAGAAAATACTTTATGACCACAATGCAAAGGAAGCTGACGAGGGCTCATGATATATAATTGCGCATACAGGAGTAGAGGACGGTTTTGTAGAAGATACAGGTACAGTTTTCAAAACCTATCAAAAAGATCTTCTGTACGTATCTTGTGGCAATACTGATTCTATTTTTTTCTCTCATATTTTTGTGGGAATCAAACCACAATAATGTTTTTATATTTTTGGAACTTTACGTCAGGTTATGTTTGAGCGACCGGGGGTCGCGACGCAAAAGATCTGACCGTTACGTTACGTTATGTTACGTTGCTTCGTTATGTGCCTTGCTTGCGTGCGTATGCTTCGGCCGGGAATCGATCCCGGGTCGCCCACGTGGAAGGCGAGCATTCTACCACTGAACCACCGATGCTATATTAAAATTCTATGCAAAGATGGTATTCGCAGTGCTGGTGATCTACTTGAATTTGTTCTGATACATTTTTACTATTATTTCCATAATTTTTTTTGCGCGATTGATCTTTTTTGTTTATTTACAGCATCGGTTGTCAGGACGGTAGGTTGTGTTTACTGGTTTCTAAGTTTAACACGTCGGTAAGTGATTTACTTACCGTTCAGACGTCGAAAAGTAATAAATAGCTTAAAAACAATTTCACCAAAATGCAAAATATATTTTAAACTGATCGAGAAGTATAAATGTCACTTTTGAAATTTCGTTCATTTCGAAGAAAATTGTGCAAAAAATGGTATAAGCATCTCGAACCTTAAGGGTAATTACAATGTAAATTCCTTTCGCAAAATTGGACAAAATGATATAAGGATTAAGGGGTCTAGCACATTTACTTTTCGAAATACAGGGTGTTGAAATTTTGAGAACTTGAATGTTTTAATTCGAAAACTTAAAAATGGATGGATAAATTGATTTGACATTTGGCAGGTTGTTTTTAAATGTAAAAGGGCATATTTTGATAGAAATAGTAGTTTGTGCAACTAGTGTGGATGTGATGGCCATATCGCACGAAGACGAAGTTTGAGCACGTAGGCGGAGTGCTCAATCGTTCAAGTGCGATATGGACAATCCACACGAGTCGAACAGCATATTTTTTCTACGACCCACTCAAGAAAAAATCTAGGAAATAAAAATTTCTATAAACTGTAATATAACTTCAAATTGAAAATTTAACAATTCAATTTTATGTTTCCACCAATTTTTTTGTGGTAAACGTTGCCCGTAGTTCAAATTGTTGTGAGTGGTGATTCAACAAGTCGTCTCTTTAAAAATTTATAAAGCGAAAAGTCTCTGAAACCCGGCGCCCCGGTTGTTGTTATTGTTTTTGTAACCCACCTTCTGCATTTTCTGGTAAGTTTTGCCAACAGCTGTAAGACAAAGAAGACAAGAAGTTGCAGGTACATCAAATGTAGTTCAGGAAATTGCACCTGGTACAAAAAAAAGATGTGTTTTTTTGCAAAAAAGACTCAAAAACTAGGTATTACTGCAAAAAATGTGGAAATTTTGTTTGTATATCCCACCTTGCTCCTTCGTGTGTACCATGTTCCAATATTGCCAAAAACCAATAAAAATGAAAAATTGTTCTTATTATAATGCGAATTCAAGATTTTTTTGATATTTTTATTTATTTTTTGTATTTTTATCTTTCATATTACTCGGGAACATTTTGTGTGTTACGTTTTTAGAACATAGCTTTTATTTTTTTCGAGTATTATGTATATGTATATTTTTTAAATTAAATCACAGATAAATAATATTTTTTTGATTTCATACTATTAAAATTTACCAAAAAATTAAAAAAAAAGGTAGAACGTGTCGCGGGACACACGGTAGGAGCTTTAGTTCCTTTTAAGCAAAAATTATGTAATGCATCTGACGTTATAGATAAACGATTTGCATATTCTTTGGTGGTTGAGTAGTAAGCATACCAGACTCTCACGCAGTAGACCCGGGTTAAATTCCCCCCGAGGAAGATTTTTTTTATTGTTAATTTTATTTTTAAATAATTCATGAGGGAGTCCGGCTGGCAACATCTACTACTAACAGCATCGTATATTTAAAAAATGAAACCGTAGCATTATACAAATTGGACATTCAAAAACTGTACGTTTACCACAAAATTAGTGGAAACATAAAATTGAATTGTAAAATGTTTAATTTGAAGTTATATTACAGTTTATAGAAATTTTTATTTTCTAGATTTTTCTTAAGTGGGTCGTAGAAAAAATATGCTGTTCGACTCGTGTGGATTGTCCATACCGCACTTGAACGATTGAGCACTCCGCCTACGGCGTCGTGCTCAAACTTCGTCCTCGTGCGATATGGCCATCATATCCACACTAGTTGCACAAACTACAATTTCTTTCAAAATATGCCCTTTTACATTTAAAAACAACCTGCCAAATGTGAAATCAATTTATCCATCCATTTTAAAGTTATCGAATAATAACATTCAAGTTTTCAAAATTTCAACACTTTGTATTTCGAAAAGTAAATGTGCTAGACCCCTTAATCGCGAAAAAAAAATTATGGAAATAATAGTAAAAATTTATCCCAACAAATTCAAGTAGATCACCAGCACTGCGAATACCAGCTTTGCATAGAATTTCAATATAGCATCGGTGGTTCAGTGGTTAGAATGCTCGCATTGCACGCGGGCGGCCCGGGTTCGAATCCGGGCAGGAGCATATAAATCGCTGCTTCGTAAACGAGAGAGATACTAAGGAGGCACAAGGACACAAAAGCAAGGCACATAACGAAGCAATGTAACATAACGCAGCGTAACGTAACGCGTAACGGTCAGATATTTTGCGTCGCGACCCCTGGTCGCTCAAACATAACCTGGCGTAAAGAACTAAAGTTCCAAAAAAAACTATTTAAAAAAAAAGTCCGTGAGACCCGGCGCCCCGATTCGTGTCTTGATTTAGGGCGCCCCTCTTGCAGGGTTAAATAACAAATACAGCGATAAAAATACTGGTGAAGATCATGTACAAAAGAATCAGACTAAAGAGAGAGCACCTGAAAAAACATAGAGCGTATCAGAAATGGCAGAAGTACACAATAAAACAGAAAACAGAGAAAGTGATTAAAGAAAAAAAGAAACAATAACACATGGGTACAAATATGATAATTTTGGAGATAATCAAAATAGACTCAATATAATCAACTAGAATCAACAATATACGAGTGCCCGGAATAATGATATGTACAAGATTTGTAAATCAGGACCAGTATTCTTGAATCAGTGAGGTGAATACTGATGTGAACGGTCCCTTCATGTTTTAAAACGTATTCTCCAGCAATCAGTGTCCTCCACCGATGAAAGTAAAATTTACTGTATTATGACAGTTTACTGCAAACGCCGAATGTTACTTTTAAACAAAGAAGAAGAAACTACCTAACCCCCCAAAAATAAGATCTAAGTTTTTGTCACATTCTAACACACATGCTCATGTTTCACCAGTTCCTTTCACATCACACATCGCTTGCTGTTCATCAAGTGAAGAGTGATGTGAAAGATCCTTGCATCGAAAATACGAAACGGTCAAGTTTTCACGTGATGTGATCGTTCATCAGTTCGTGAATCGTGGTCCAGGCTGGAAATAATAGAGCTAATTTTTGTGAATATAACCAATAATAATTTTATTTTATCATTTTATTCGCTATTTCGACATATAGCTAACCTATATTTGATAAATAAAATCATCAGAATCGTATTCAGCCAAAATCGAAGCGGCTATGGAGTTAATAATCACCAGCTTCTTTTTCTAACTGAAAATACTTGAGAACTTTCAAAACGCTGATGTTTTTCTGCGTATCTTTTCGGTTATTTTTGTATTATTTAAATTAATATAACAATGAGATTAACATTCATTATTCATAAATAATAATTGACCGTAAACAGCAAAGTACAGATCTGACGAGAACTGTCAGTGAACTGCCCTTTTTCCCATTTCTTCCAATGTAATGTCTTAGAAGGACATTAACATTAACCAAAAGATTATTACTCCATTAGCATTTTCTGCGTGTTCATGATTTCTGCTTAGAATAAATTTGACAACTATAGTGACAGCTTAAAGCAGAAATACGTTTTGCAACTATATTAACAGCATGCTCGCTATGATCAGATCAGATTGTCGGGGGTAATACCACAAGAGCTCAGAAATATCCTGCTAAATCTGAGCTCGCGTGGTATTTGGTGAGACAATCCCATGAATAAAAAACTCAATTCAATTAAACTAAATTAAGTTAAATTGATTCCATATGGAGGAATGAGTTTTCTTGGTATTTTCTGGAGTTGATTTTTCAATCTCCCTTACTATTTCTGCCTTGCAAATATTTCCAAATCTCGACATACCTTTTGGAATTGTTATATGCTGTTTAATTCATTCTGTTTTTGACATTTATAATTGTCAAATTGACGTGCATTGCTTGGTAAGCAGACAGTACCTAAATGCCTAAATGCTAAGTGCTACGGTAACGTAATTTATCCGATATTTTTATCCACTTGCAAACTCTCTTCCTTCCTATTTAGCCGACAGCAAACTACGATGTTTGTATTCACAAATGGGAATTATTATACATGAATGGGATTGTCGCACATTATAAAACTTCCATCTTCATAGTTTCAAAAATAAAAGGAGCCAACAAATTGTTTTATGTTTTCTATAAAATGGACAGTTTTTAGCGAGCAAGTAACTGAAAAAACGAGATTTAACTGTATAAATAATAACTTTTCGCATAATTCAAATGTATTGCTCCGGTTCACGACACAATGCATGTAAATTGTACCTTTATACATTTAAAATCGAGTACGCTGGTAAATATTTAAACGAATTGACACAGATATCATCGTATGTTGTCGTCGTCGTTGTAAGAAGTAAGAAAAGCGAGAGACAGAAACACCGATCGACCCACTTGAAATTTATGACAATTTGTCTCTTGCTCGTTATATATTCCTTTATGAAAATCATTGTTTCTAGAAAGTTGAGAACAGTAAATGAACTAAGCACAAACAGAAACGGACTGGTAACCGGAAGAATTCGAAATTTTTTCATTTTTTAATAAGAATTTAATGAAGCAGATTAATATAAGAGCACTACAATCGAAGTGAAAAACACTAGACGCTCACTTTCCGGGTTCAACACTCTCTGAGGACGACGCAAAGGTTAACCTTGTTGAACTTGTTTACAAAACATCAAGAGCGGGAAAGAACTGCACAAAAATTAGAATTAAATGGGCTATTAATACTTTTAAGCTTCACAAATCCCCTGGAGAGGATGGTGAATTTTCAGCCCTTCTACGGCATTTAAAAAAATATGTAATTTATATTGGGATACATTCCAAAAGAATGGAAACAAACCAGGGTCTGCTTTACTTTAAGAGTAGCAAACGCATTCAAGAATAATTCAATCCATCTAAACCCTGTCTCCTGTCCACTTCATAGTTTGGAAAAATACTTTATACACACGTAATAACAATTTTCCTACCAATTAGACAAATCCACTGTAGCATTGTCACTTGGAAGATCTAAAGAACGTGGCGTTCAAAGATACAAAGCGCTGCCACCACAGCAAAAAGTTTCCGATCTTCTATAGTCAAATGGGATCAATCCATCACTAATGCTACGAAAATAATCATCTAAGTACTTCGGAGGTCAATAAAGTAAGAGGCTGTTCTCGAGAAGTTTCATCATCTTTGCTATTATCACTACTAGCTGACGACCTCTTAGCAAAGCTCAAAAAAGAGTTGTTTCGCACTCTGAGCTATGGGGACGATTTGAGGTATTATAAACCATTCCAGAATGACATTAGAGGAGAGGTCAGACATGCTGTCCTGGAGGGCAAATTCACAAGTAAACAACGGATGATAGTTAGACTTTAATTAGCAATTCATTCTTGAAGGTATTCAAGATGTTTTCATTTTGGAGTGTTGTTAAGTAGGGAATGCGAAGAGCAAGACATGAGGTTTATTTCTTCCGATTTTCGGTTGTTTTAACGAAGCGAGAAGTGATTATTTGATCAACGCCGCGATTCTAGGGTTAGTGCTTTGAGCCGGAGCTCCTCAGTAACTTTAAACTTGACGTGTGTGTTTTCCCGATATTTTAAATAGGTAGTTCTTTGATCAAAATGGCGTAAAGGTAAATATTGTCTATAATATTTTTTGATGTACCGGCCCTTGATATATATATATTAGGTAGATTACATTCGAAAGCTAAATTTTGAAACTGGACAGATGCGAAAACACACAACATTCGACGCCAACCTATTGATTTGATTGCCCTCTAGCGCATTATGGCCGACTTGTCAAAGTTACGAGTTCTGGAATGGTCTATTGTAGATTGCAAATAACTTGCCTTGAACCTTAACCATTTGTCACACCAATGCAGCGCTGGTTTAGTGCACCAAAACAACTGAGGAAAGGGCAAAGACAAAGTTGCAGAGAGTACAACGACTAGGCTACAAGGGGATTACAGGTGCAATGAGAGCACATTCTTAGAGCTAATATTTTACCTTATTTCAATACATCTACTTGTACTGAGGAAATTTTCACTCAGGAAAATGCCTATGGGGTAGCTTATGCTGAATATTTGAAGCCTGGCGATACTACTTTCAGCAACACAATCTATGAAGTTATCTATGTCTGAGAAACAGGATCTCTAGCTCACGTTAGACGTTGTTACCAACGAGCGTCGGTTAACACAAGACAAAATCGCTTTAATTACGAGTGATGGGTCATAAGCAAACGAATGAGCTGTAATATGAGTTGGAGGTCCTAATACTGGGATATCATTTGCCCTGTGGAATACTTCAATAATATTCCGATATGAACTATAAGAAATAGATTTTGGGTTCAAAGAACGTCTTAACTAAGCCAGAATATTTTTTGCGTGTGATATTTGGAGACTCTCAACTCTACAACTAGTAAGTCAAAACAGTCTGGAGTTGCAAACAAATTGATATATAGATGTAACCGAGCCAATTCATCCCCTTGAAATCTAGAACCTACAACATTAAAAGAAATTGACAGAAATTACGTGAAAAAATGGGAAAATGAAGATTATACATATCTTTCCTCAGTTTTCTGAGAAGAAATTTGACCATTGTCAAGTATTATAAGCTGCAAATGAAAAAATGGTTTGAATTTAATAGTGTTTAGTTTAACCTCTAAATGATTAGATTATTATTATGGAAAAAATTAAAAGAACAGTTTTTTATCAAAGCTGCCTGATAATACTAGGTGGAGTGAACTAGAAATTTCCCACAAATAATTAGAAAGATTTCGAAACGTTAACTCTGTGGTTAACATTTCAGAAAATAGGATGATACCGAACCGAACAGAAACCATTTTCGTATCTTTAAGGGTATCCTCGTAAAAAAATAATTTACAAGGGTCTGCAACAGTCAAATTTTTTGCAAAAAAATCAATAACTCAAAAAGTATGCATTTTTCGAAAAAAGTTTTCAGACAAAACTATACTAAAATTTTAGGTAGATTTCAAAAATGTATTAACATACAGGGTGTTCCATTCAAAATAACAAAGTTGCAGTCAACTTCCGGTAGTTTACCGCCGAATTTAATCAGTCAATTAGGCAAGAGCTGTTTCTTTGGCGCCCAACGTTCATTCAATCAGCAACTTTCGTTTCAATTTCTTTCATTTTTTTTCAGTTTCCGAAAAACAGCTGAATGATTTAATTGGTCCATCCGGTACAAAGTTAGGAAGAGAAGTTTTCCTTTAAAAAAGATAGAACTCAAGAACGGTTGAAGATATGTATGGTACCATTGAATTGTTTAAAATTAGGTGAATAATCCTAAAATTAAAAAATTTTCGTGGCGTCCCATTCAAAAACGAAACGATATAATCGGGAGTAGAAATAAGACGGCAATATTTTCATTAATTAATTCACTATTTTCACTATAAAGACATTTTCAGTTCCCGAGATCTTTCTAATTAATGTTTCAATTACTGCACTCTATATACAATATTATATTAACAACCAATATTTTCGGGACAACCTGTTAAATGAAAAAAACATTCAAAAAAACACCTGTATTTAAATTTCGATTGTCTTTTTGGTGAAATTTACAAAGAATCAGGTTTTAAATTCAGTGAGTAAAAATAAATGACAAAATTAATGATAAAGGCTAAGTTCGCACCTGGTGAATAATGTCCCAATTTGACCCGGTGACAGGCCACGGTCACTCCCGGTCGTTGTTTCCGCCATTTTGCTTGCAAATCGAGAAAATAAAGATCTTGTCTTTAAATTGTTACCACTGCATTCTGCAACTATACAACCACAACATGCTATTTTGTTGTTTGACTTTATTCGAAGTTCGTGATCATCAAATGATTTCCTACAGAATTTAAATTTAATTAAGAATTATGAAGTATATTATTGAAAGTTGAAAAGTAATATTCAGTTCATAGTTGGCTTTTGCCTCACGACTTTATCTTTTAGCTATAAAGTGCATCTGGGAAGTAATTCGAGTACTGGAAATAACGTAGATTAACTTTCAATTTCGTCAATTTATACAACTTATATGCTTACGTAAACCATAGTGGAAGGGTATTTTTTAGGTTGGAATCAATTGACAATTTTTTTCATTTTTCTCCTCTAATATGTTGAATATTGAACAAAACCTGCTACGCCCATGAATTTTATCATAAATATCTAATAATTGCCTAAAAACGCCAATAATTAGACAAAATCGGTAAATAATGTGGATTGTTTTAAATCGGTGAATAATGTGGATTGTTTTCTATTCTGTCAGTTGTTGATGTGTTGACAGTTTATACTGAAAAAGTAAAATATTTGTCAAACACTCTTTCCTTGTCGACATAACAATGAAATATTTAACTGGACTCACCGAATTGAGATTTTAATGACGATCGGGTACGGGGATAACTGCAGAAGTCAAGTTGAAGTGGCAAACTTATTATTTAATAACAGGTATCCCGAATTGCCTAATATTTCACAAAGTACTGTGTCTAAAATTCATGCACAATTCAGAGAACTTGGATATGTCAAAACCACACTTCGTTGAAGATGATGTGAAAGTGGATATTTTGTTAAGTGTCGAAGAGAATCCAACTTCAAGTACACGTCAAATTACCCGTGAAAATAATGTTAGTCATACAAGTGTTCTAAGATGTCTTCATAATGAAAAACTTCATCCCTACAAATTAACTTTTGTGCAGGAGTTAACAGAAGACGATCCAGATCGTAGAATGGATTTCTGCGAAAGATTGATTAATAAGCTGAACAGGAATGAGATAGCTCTTGGAACCATTATTTTTTCTGACGAATCAACATTCACATTGAATGGAGAGGTAAGCTGGCAGAACTGTAGATATTGGTCAGCAGAGAATCCTAATTGGATGCATGAGACACATACTCAGTACCCTCAAAAGGTGAACGTTTGGGCCGGTATCATAGGCGACCATATTATTGGTCCTATATTTATAGATGGAAATTTGACAGCTGAAAAATATTTGAATATGCTTAGAAATGAAGTTATTCCTGCGCTGGAAAACTTATATCCCAACGCAATAGATCCTAGCTTACCGAATGAAAATGTTTGGTTCCAGCAAGACGGGGCAACACCCCATTATGCTTTAATGGTGAGAACTTATTTAGATGAAATCTTCCCCAATAAATGGATTGGACGAAGAGGTACTATTGAGTGGCAAGCTAGATCGCCAGACCTTACGACGTTAGATTTTTTTCTGTGGGGTTATCTCAAGAACAAAGTATATGCAACACAACCATGCAGCTAGAGCATTGTAGACCTCAAAGACAGGATAACTACAGAAATACGGAATATTTCACCTCAAACTTCAAACAAAGTTGAGGAGGAGTTCTATAGGAGACTGTGCTATTGCCAACAACTAGGTGGAGAACATTTTGAGTATTTATTTTAAAGTATTAAAATCAAATACATCATGTATTTTATGTATGTGTTTAATAACTGTAAAAATAAAAATTTCACCCTGTATAATCCATTTCCCTTCTCAAAAAAGTGTCTAATAATTAGTACTTAACCTGAAAACGCGCCGGGTCGACGTTTCGCAATTCGCGCGAATTGCGAAACGTCGAGCCGGCGCGCTCGCCATTTCAATCAATCATTCTAGATCTCTAAATTAGAAAATTCATTGATAAGCATACTGACTTCCCTTCCTCTTCTTGGAAAACATATGGAATAAAAATCATTTTATATTCATGTCTATCTATATACACACATGTTTATTCCCTTCCCCTTCTGGAAAAAGTGTATTCCACATGAATGCGCGCCGGGTCGACGTTTCGCAATTCGAGCTTTCACAATAATTTATTTCATCTTAACGCTACTGGTCAACTTGGCAACCGCGCATTTCCTCACCATATGATTTGGGTTTTTGTTTACTACTAATCACAACAATCGTTGCCATGACAACAGTTTTCCCATAACTGATTTCAGCTAAACGAAAGTGGGGAGAACTTGGCAACCACGCATTTCCCCACCATATGATTTAGGTTTTTGTGTACCCGTTACCATGGTAATGGCTACCATGGCAACAGTTTTTCCATAGCTGATTTCAGCTAAACGAAAGTTGACCCAATTAATTTGTTGAAATATATTTAATAATAGATGTCTTTTTGTGTTAACTTAAAAAAATGATATCTATTCCCTTCCCCTTCTGGGAAAAAGTATCAAATTACTCAACATTTGTGTCTATCTATATAAATACATATTTATTCCCTTCCTCTTTTCAAAAAAATATAAAATAATTTGCATTCCAAATGAATTTTTCCAAGAAGGGATAGGGAATATCCTTTTTGTTTTTTTTTGCCTCCCCTCTCCCCGAAATACAATGTGGGACTGTGGGAATATATTTGTATAGAACATTGATATTAATATTGTGCTTGTTATTTTAAAGTTCCCAAATATTATTTATAATAATTAAATTCAATTCAAGGATATTTTTGGAAAAGGTTTTTTTAAGCTGAAGATAATATTGAAGGGGTTATTTTTGGTAGGGGATATTACGGGATGGGTTTTTTTGGCAGGATATTTTTGGACAGGATATTTAGTCCTAAACCCCTACAATTTTATTATAATGTAGATTTTAACAAATTAAATTATTTCATCGTTTAACAACTTAAGAATTCAATCTACTGAATAATTTAATTGCTAATTGAGGTAGCACGGATCTGTTACAGGAAGGATAAGAGTCTTTATTTCACAGCCCTACAACGGGAAGATAGCGACACCCTAACAACCAACTAAACACAATATGAAATAGATATGCTCTACTGAGTCGTAAGTCTTATGGTAATTCGATGTAAATATATATAAAACTACGTTTGTTTAGATGTAGCTTAACACCGTATCGCCTTTTTTTTTATCGAGCTCACGAGGTGAGGTCAAGAATTATTTTACGTCTAGCCAACCGACGTGAATTCTTGAGTAAATGTTTGTTAGATTTATAGGAGCATGACGACGAAAGAGTTATATAGGGTTGATGTCAATTTTGCGGTCAAAATATTATACATACAGTGTGTTCTTTCAATTTTTGGAAAAATGTGAAGATCTTATATTGATTTGTTCGATTTTTAGGTATTTTCAATTATGACCAGCTCCATTTCATGAGACTGTAGGTCTGTTCTCACAAGCATCACAGACAGTCTTTGACGATCCGGATTGTCAAAGACTGTCTGTGATGCTTGTAAGAACAGACCTTGTAGAGTATTTAATTTTTTCCAATAATCTTTAGTTCAAACATTAATTTCGATATTTTCGTATTTTATGCGCAACTATATTTTTTGTTTGCACTTGTGCGAAGATTATAGAATAGTTGTTATCATGCACCAACGATTTTTTTCTGATGTACAGGGCTATTCATTACAAATTACCCAAAGCATATTTTGCAGATAAAAGTACAGGAAAAATAAATGTGGAGTTATAGGATGGATACTGTATATTAAATCAGAAGCGTAACATAGCTATGGTGTACAAAAATTTATATACAGGGTGTTTCTAAATTGAAACAAAAAAATTCAGGATTAGGTGACTGCTTGTATGAAATTTTGATGAGTTTATATTATGACCTAATTTCCTCAGTCCACCCTCTTCCGAAATATCAATCCTAAAAGATGCTAGGTAAAATTTAGTCATTCTGTTTTTCATTCTCACTCTTTGTTCCAGGAAAGCTTTTGTATCATGAAGCTGAAGAGGACTTTCCAAAAGAAGAGGAATTTTACCAGCAAGTGAGGACCAGTTGGAGGATTTTGAGATAAATAACAAAAGTTGAACATAAAATGAAATGACATTACAATAGTTATTTACATCACAAGCTGCGAAAGCTCACTTTTAGGTGCGAGGTGTATTTAAAGAGCCGATGCGAAGCGAAGCGTAGCCGAGGTTATTTGAATACCTTGTAACCTAAAACTGCCCTAGGCTAGAGTACTCCACCTCAGGGAGTGGTATTCGGCACCAATTAAACTATTTTATACACTATCACTGGGATGGGGTGTACAATTAATATTAAATTGGACGCCACCAGCTTTTTAATCGAACGAAGCAATTCAAACAAGAAACAAAAGGTGGAAAGCTGGAAACATCTTATAAGAAATTAAATTTATCTAATTCCGCTGACAAATGTGACACTTTACGTCACTCCTTGACGTTAGGTAACGTCACATTTTTCATAACCTTCATATATCAGTTATGAAAAGTAGTTATGTAAAAACTTTACGTAACTGTTTATGTTTCAACATAGAGATACCACATGAGTTTCAAAGAATAATTTATTAATTAGTTAGGTACTGTCAAAACTGACAATTATTTCACTATTTAAGCTGACAATTAACCCATTATTTTAATTCAATAGTATTTTGAGATTTATAAACATTGAAAACATTATTCAGGACACAGTTATTTAAAGTAAGTCAATTTTCTGGGTGAATACATCATAGTAACAATACTTTTAACACCATTTGATTCCACTTCAATATTATCATGGTAATTGAAAATTTTATTGAATATTATGAAAGCGCGGAATTAGATAAAACGTTGTACGTAAACACGTTATGAAGAGAGCGACATTGTTCAACACGCGTGATTTGCAGAACTCGCTAGCGCTCGTTTTGGCAAATATTACGCTTGTTGAACAATATCGCTCTTTTCATAACTAATTACGTAAATATCTATTACGTTACAAAAAAATAAATAAAATAAAATAAATCTACTAATTCCCGAACACGTTTATCCAATTCAAGGATTATTGAATAATCAATACAGAGAGTGAAATAATAATTATTTATTGGATTATTTGAAACTCAACATAAATTGAATATTTCAAAAATCTAACGAAAAGAATACCAATTGTAATTAGCACGCCAAATCCAAATCTTACACACGCTATAGATAAGACGGAGGAACTTATCTTAGAGGGCTGAGGATATTTGCAGCTCTTAACGCGATGGCGGCAGTGGTGGTGATGTCTTCTCTCGCACGGATCGGGAACGGGAACAAAGGTGGCTAGAGATGTCTTGCCGGGAATTTGCCTTAAACTTGACTTAAGATTGCCGTTAACTTGCCTTCTTGAGAATGGAACTTGCCGGCTGCAGAGCTGCGGAAAAAAGGAGAAAACTGGGATAAGGAAATAGAAAATAAATATTAGGAAGGAACGAATAAATAGAACAGATCAGGTAAAAACGGAGCTTATGCTATAGCGCATACCAAACCCGAACTCCACGTGTCAAAATACAACTTAACAGTGATCTGTTTTATTCTATTCGTTTTGTTCCTCAAATACACAAAAAATGAAAATCAGCAAATAAGCAATAAATATAGATAAGCTGTAAGCACTAGAAAATAACCTAGGGAAAATACAATAATTGACTTACCAACCAGACAATAGAAAATTGTTCTCCACAAATTAAAAATAAAATATAAATAACTTGTTGCCTTCAAAGTGGCAGTTAGAGGAAAGAAAGAGTCCACTCGAAAATTTAAATTTCGAACATCGACAGACTAAATGGAAGGGGAATTTGATAAAAGTTAATGTTTTATTTCGAAGTGAAAAATGCGACAAGGAAACGGCATGTTCAAAAATTTAGTGGAAATTTGGGAGGAAGTGACTAATGAGCCAAAAAATTCACTGAATGAAATAGTTTTTCAGACGAAAAACGTAACAGCTGAACAGCATGCTACAACCTCCGAGCACGGCTTTTGCAGTGTGTAGTGTATTAAACTTTTGAAATACACAATTTAAAGATGCAAAAATTTCTCTGTAGACTGCAATAAAATGGACAGAAGACGTGGGTTAACGTTACTTTGGTAACATTTGTGTCATAAAAACTAATATTTTGACGGTTGTCAAATGATTATTTTTCCATAAAGTCTACATCTTTTAAGTTTAATATTTGGCTAGAATCCAGTTGAAAATTAATTCCATTGAAAAAGCAGCAATTATTGCGTGCAGAGGTTTGTTACCGGAAAAATCTAAAGACCGTTAAAACCAAGCCTATGAAAATTCCATCACATGGTGTCCACAATAATTGAAATGACCTTATTAGGTAGTTTTTTACTTCGTTAGTTATAGCTATCGTTACAACAGGTAAATAAATATTTTCGAAATAGTCCATCAAATAAAATCTACATCTTTTCTAGCTTTTTGTTGCATTTTTAATAATTTGAAAATATAAAATAATGGAGATATTTTAATATAACCCGGGTTTGATATAGGAAAAATATATCAAATAAAATTCTTTTATCTACAAATGACTTAAAGCCGTTGCCGTCACCTTCATCGTCATCTTTATGTGACCTGCAACCGATGCCATCCTCACGACGTCATCTACTTACCAGTTTACACCAAATAACGGTATATACGGTCGTAGAAAAAATAATGTTCCTAACTTATTCGTGAAGTGTCTATCCGCCCTGGACCGCTTGCCCAACCTCCGCTCCGCGTCGTTCGGGTTAACTGCATTCGCGTGCCTGAAAGTATCACTTTCCGCACTACTATTTCGTAAGGGGGAGAATGAATAATAATCTTTTCAAAAATTTCAAATAAGCATTATGAATATTATATTTATATTATACGAAAACTCCTGAAGATTAGGATATTTTTGTCTTCACATAAATAAGTTTCTTTCTAAATTATGTCGACCAGTGTAACAGGGGCTATCATTGTAAAGATGTTTCTTTAGTCTCACTAACATCGCACCTGTTACAAGTGATAGCAATTTGTTAAAACGAACCCCAAATAATGAATTTTCTCACTCACTATTGTTATTAACGACACTTCCCCAGGACACAGGTGCGTCCTTCGAAAATGGAAATTATATAAGTACACGTAGGAACAGCCGTTTTATTTAGATGAATCGCAGCATAAAATAGTTTTTTTCAAAAAGGTTAAGTTGGTGATTTTTCCGTGGGACATGACACAAGAACAATAGGGTTTCTATAGGTTTTTTTTTATATTTTCCATACGCTGACGCAAGATTACACCTTTTCGAATAACCTATGATTATTTTCCCAAAAACATAAGAATGCTCAATGCTCACCCTTGCAAAGTTTGCAAATATCAATTTCTTCTCCGTAAATAAATATATACTAAAGTACTTCGAAATGTTTTATCATTCAATTTTTTAAAGAATATTTCCATCCAAACTTGAAAATAGTATTTTTGAAATTTGCAAAGGACGGAAACTTTGTAACCGTCTTCTCATATACACTGTGGGCTCTCAAGGCTCTTCACTGCGACCTTTGCAGATCTATTGTGGTCCTCTCCATATTAGGAGCTCGATATTTAGCTTTATTCTTTTCATTAGACCTATAAGCCTGGATGTTGCCTCTCTTGCGTAGCTCTCTGCCCTCGGTCCTTCTTCTCCGAGCATGTGAAACCGTACCCTTACTAGGCCATCGCACTCATAGAGTATGTGCTAAGCGCTTTTTTCTTCTTCCTGGCAGAACCTACATAAGATGTCATCTGCTAAGCCACTTTTGTGCATATATTTCCTCAGCCTACAATGTCCGGCCATCAATCCCACCATCATCCTCGTTGTTTCTCGACTTTGACATAGTAGATTGTGTGACAGTTTGACCGAAGGGCTTTTGAGGAATAATTTAGTGTGCCTTTGTCCTGGGGTTTTATACCACCAGCGGAACGCCCGGTTGTTTTTCCATTTCTGAATGCTCTCCCCAGTTAGGCATTCAAATATTCCCCGGCCATATCATGACCTTCGTTGCTCCCTGCTTGGCTAATTCAGTGACCTTTTCATTACCTTTCATACCTTGGTGACCTGGCACCCAGGCTAGGGTCTCTCTATTATGACTACCTAGTCTGTTGAGGAACTTGCGGCACTCCCACACCAGATTTGACGTTGTACGATATGAGCTTATCGCATTTAGCTTCAGGAACATATGATTTTGAATCATCATCTATCACGAAGCTGGATTTATAAGCTCCGTTGTTGTCGTTTTCTGTTTTGTTTGAAGAAATTAGGATTTAGATTAACTTCAGTATCCCCTCACGAATAACAAGATATAAAATTTGGTCAATCGAGAACAACTACGAAAAACGTTGAAACAATTAACAATACAGCAACAATGGTATCAATGTTTTAGTTTTGAGAAGTGGTATTAACGAACAACAGAATTCCTGAATTTGGCTTGGGAACAGCTTTGAGTAACAAAGTTTAAAAATTCATTTTTCATCAATTGTCCTCGTTTCTTGTTGGTTTCGATAAAGTGGTGTTGTTGACATTTTGATTGGTCACAAAGTAACGCCTAGAGATAAACTCAATGAACTAGGCGAGAACAATATAGTCACCGTACTATGGTCAGCGGATTTGGAGTGGGACCCATAGATAAGTGAGACCACATTAACAGAGTTTGGAAAATGTATGAGTGAAATTTGTTCGGATCTTATGTCTACCACAAGATTACCTCTTCATTATCCTTGTAAAAAAATCCCAGAAAGATATAATAGGTTTAAAAAAGACCGTTATAATGTTACAATTTTGCTTCTATAAAGAAAAACCACAAATCCAATTTGTTCCTCAACTTTTATAAAGAATTTTTTTCCCTTCTAATACTCCGCTACCATTACACTCTTCGTTAAAATGCTAACTGGCAATAACGACCTTCATACATGATCCCGTCTTTCGAGTCATTTAACCAACCTTTTAACATTTCTTTGTTTTACTGTCTGTAAACTCCTATTACCGTTAAATCAAACCGTACCAACCATTCTAAACTCCCCAATCGGAATTTTCCCCAGCGATATCGTACGTTAGAATGTTTGAAGCGGTATACTTTTAAAGCAAATCGCACTGACACTTTTTTGCAGTGTCTCCCTCACCACCGTCGAGCTTGATACGTATGTGAGAAGAATATCGAGAAGGTAGAATGACGATAGATTAAAAAAAAAACTCCGGCCGACAATAAGACATCGCGCAAGCTTCGAAGTTGCTACCTTTTCATTCTTTTTATTCTTTCTTGTTTCATTTTGTTTAGCTATGAGTGAGGTTGGTCTTTTATTGTTTGATTACTTAGCGCATCGCGAAAACGGGACAGGCTGTTCGGTGGAATTACCTGCTGATTAGTTTACTACACAATTTTGAAAATGTGTAAATTATTGTATTTAGTCATTTCGGGATTCCACCTGAATTTTTGTACAAACCTTCTTTCTGGCATAAAAATTTTGTCTCGAATGTCACATGCCGAGTGTATAGATATTGAGGTCAAAGGTCACAAAGATCAGTCTTTTTGATAATATTTCGTATCCGCATATTTTATGAAAATTGTAGTAGTTTTGTTGGAAACCTTTTTTACATACATCGAACCATTTTTGAGATAGAGGGCGCAGAGTATGGTATGCTTAGTCATACGTGCTTTAGCGCAAGGTCAATCATGAATCCCAAATTATTATACTTATAAATATAAATTAACTAACTATTGAATGCCTTATATTTGGGAATATGCCTTTTATCTCGAATAGTCATTCAATATTATTCAACTTTTTCCAACAAATAATTAAGTGATGGAGTGAATTATTCTGAATACAGGGTGTTTCTAAATTCATGCGACGAAATTCAGGAGGTGATTGCTCGTATGAAATTAAAATCGGTTTTTTCTATAACAAAATTTCCTCAGCCCACCCATTTCCGAGATATCACCCTTAAAAGATGGTGACTAAAATTGAGTTTTTATTTTTCTTCCTGAAATTTCAGTAAACCTAGAAACGTAAAAGTCTCACCGCAACCTTTCTAGGTAAAAGGGTTTATAATCTAGTCAACAAGTGCCTTTTTGGCCAACTTTTTTCAGCAGTCTCCGAAAATTATGATCGAGGTGTCATTCGATTCGGGATGGCATCTAGATAATTTTTGAAAAAATGAAGTTCCGCAAACAAAAATTGCAAGTTATTAAAAATTAACTAAAAAAAAGGGGGTTTAGTTTTTTGCAGATATCTCAAAAACTAATAAAGATTTTTCAAATAAAAAAAAATATTTGAAAAGAGGAGGAAATTTCCTAAAAAAACCCCGACTCCCGGAACTGTCGTCTTATTATTCGGCGTATTTTAGCTTTTTCTCTAATGATTTTATCTCAACGTTTTCTGAATCTTCCCTCCATCCTGCACTCTTACTTTTTCAATTCAAACTATTCTCCAACCCCCAAATTATCAATTTTTATTTCATTGTTGCTTGTTATACAATAGGAAGCAGCTCGATAAACATAAAATCAACACACCACTACCTCACATTTACCAATAAAGCGTCACGTGACCCTTAATCGTGTAATACTCCATCCCAGATGAAACGGAGCATAAGGGGAGGGTAAAGGGCTGCGGGTCACGCCAAGGCCCTTTACATGGAAGCCCTTTTAGTGATCGATCCGGCCTGTCGCAACTCACGCGATCGGAGATGCTGGTGCTTGATTCCAAGAACGCCTAAACTGCACTAAACTTTTCTATTTTAATACCCACCCACGTTTGAAAATTATTTTTTTCGGAATTTCAACTCACTCGAATAAGTGAATTGGGGTGTTCGGAAGCTGAAGTATATTTCGAAAACAGCAAAATCGCTTAAAGTCTAACAGCTTGAATTTTGGAATTTCCTGCACCGTAACTTTAAGACATTTGCACACCGGCGTACTGGACGTCCTGGACGTTTGGAACGTTTCGGACGTCCGGTACGCGCCCACTTGCTCGCTCATGAGCATCAGTCAGTACAAAGATCTCTTTTACGCCAGTTCCTTGGTGTGAGACCGGGATTTCTGTTCCGTGGATGAACGAGTCGAGTAGTGATAGTGATGACGACTTATTATATTTATTTTCGTTAACGGAAAGATGTAAATGGATACATCCCATGAATAAAAAACGGTTATATGATGATCACGAACTTCTTCCAAGAACGCTTCCATGGTACGAACGCACAAAACACCAGCAACAACAAACACACTGAGATGACGCGGGGTTTTGCAGAAATGAGGGCATCGGAGCACGTGGTTCTGAAGTGTCCATTTCGCATGCACTAGGCCGTGGACGGGCTGGGAGTTTGTAGAAAATCACTCGCCGAGCAATCCTCCGAAAGCCGTCGCGGACATCAAAGACGTTCGCAACGTTCTGGACGCGCGGTGTGAGCCGTCATATTTGAAAGCATGGGCAGCGATTCATTTTGACAAAAACGTACTAAGCGTCCAGGACGTTCAGTACGCCGGTGTGCAAAGGCCTTTTTAGATGAAACACTGTTTATGTAAGCTGCCATCTATTAATAGACATCCAAACCAGTTTTTGTATCGTTCTCCTATAGTTTGTCTCAAAGTATATCGTCTTCGCTTTTGCCGGCAATCATAAATTAATGGGCCAATTGCAATAAATCATATTGCTAATAGCTGCTGTATCGACAGTGAAGAACTATTTAAAATTATTTTAAAAAGGAGAAAATTCTCAAATATCTATCTTTTCGTATCCTTTGTTTTTTATTTAATATGTAAAGACTGTTTCTCTTAACTTCTTTACTTTTTCCTCCTGAATAGGCTTTTTTGTGTTTGGGAGCCGTTCTGATGCCGGGAGCACTGTCTTACTTCAATGTGGTCTGCTAGTTCATTCAGTTCTTTCTGGCATTCTTCTACCAGTCTGGATGTTAGGGCTGCCTGGCTGTCAGTTAGTATGTTTATCATATGACTGTCAGTCCTATATTTGTTAATTCTGACACATTCTAGGTTAGCATAAATCTCTGCCTGAAATACAGAGATATGTTCTCCTAGTGAAAAGGAGCATCTTGTGTTTCTCATTTCACTATACACACCTGCTCCTGTCCCTTCCCCAGTCTGTGATCCGTCTGTATACCAGGTCTCCTCGGGGAAGCTTCAGTCTGCTTGGGTCTTGCCAGTCCTTTCTGTGAGGTATTTCTACCTCATATTTGGCACTGGGGAGAAGTTCAGTGGCCATATCTAAAATGGCTCCACTTATGATGTCCTTAATGGTTCTGTTGCTCAGGTTATTTTGCTGCCTAAATAGCCCCATCCTTGCTTCCCCCATTATCACGAGATGTAATGGAGGAAGGCCAAATAAGGCTTCTACTGCTGCCGTTGGCGTGCTTCTCATGCACCCTGCAATACTGAGACAAGCAAGTCCTTGCAACTTGCCTAGTTTCATCATTGCATTCTTTTGTGTCGTCTTCGTCCACCAGACCAAAGACGCATATGTTATTATGGGTTTAACCATTACACTGTATATCCAGTGTATCATTCGCGGACTCAACCCCCTGTTTTCCCACAAGTTCGGTTTCCGGTTTCCGATCTTGTTGCTACTTTTTCCATTTGTTTGGTCCATGTTAATCTCGAGTCAATAATCACCCCGAGATATGTAACATCCATAACCATTGGAATCTCCGTACCTTGAAGGAATAGTGGTCCCAATCCCACCAAGTCCCTTCTTTTGGTATAGGGTACTATGTTTGATTTGTTGGGACTTATAGTTAAACCCACCTCTTCCGTCCATTTTGTTACTATGTTCAGAGCCTGTTGCATGCGCTCTCTGACCGTAGTATTGAATGTGCCATGTGATATGATGACCAGATCGTCCGCATATCCTAAGATAGTATGGTGTTCCTTTTTGAGTCTTCCTATCAGTCCGTCCATTACAAGGTTCCATATTAGAGGATACAGGACTTCTCCTCGAGGACACCCCCTTGAAACCCGGGCTGATAATGTTTCACTCATCAAGGTTGAAAAGATCGTTCGGTCTCTTAACATGCAGTCTATCCATTTGCAGCTTGTTTCGTCAATTTGCTTTTGACGAATTGCCCTAGAGATTACTTTGTGAGAGGTGTTATCAAAGGCACCCTCTATGTCAAGGAAGGCTGCTAACAATACTTCCTTATTTTCGAGAGCGTACTCTATTCCTTGTACTAGGTGATGGAGTGCTGTCTCTGTGGATACTCCTGGTCTGTATGAGCTTCCTTTCGGATAAAATTCTTTTGAGAAGGTAAAATTCTTCTAAGAAGGTCGTTAATAGTAGTATTTAGATTATTGCCAAGACGATATACTTTGAGACGAACTATACCATTGACCAATTCTGAATCCCTCAGTACACATCGGATACAAAGGAACAATCAACATATTCTCTTCGGTTGATGCTATGCTTGCTTAAAAAAACAATCAATTTAGTGTGTTTACAGATCAAACATTCACGCTTTTGTCAGCATTTCAAACATCAATTTTGTAGCGTTGGTGCAGTTGTCCATTAGAATCCAATTTCTCGGGTGTGTATACGGTGGGTGTGGAACGAGGTGGGAAGGAAAACTTCCTACTTCCAACAACTCCCGCGACGTCTTTGGGGTTGTTTTGTGGCTTGGAGTAAGGCGTGGATGAAGGAATATAAAGGGCAGGCGGGGTACACGAGAACAGATTCAATGGACCTTTTCCGGATCTATAAATATTGTTGCCTTAAACGGAGAGGTCTCGACAAGAATATGAAATATCATTTAGTTATGTAATATTTGACAGAGATAACAATATTTGTTGTATAGATAGAAGAAGTTATTATTTAATAAAAACTCAATATAGTGTATTAAGTATCCAAGCTATTGATTTTGCTATTAGGTACTAGACATTTATTACAATAGCTTCACTTGTGCGATGCTGCAAAATATTGAGCGCTGCATAGGTTATAGTCCATTGAAATGTTACATTTTTTAGGCCTTACCTTGCGTTTTTTAGAGGACGCAATTTTATTTTTTTTGATGTGTAGGGGAGGTCAGTGTAAAGCTAAAAACAAGTTTGTGGGGTCGACACCCTTGTTCCACGGCCGCCATCTTGAAAATAGGGGTTGAAATGGTTTTTACGATATATCTCTTAAACTATTTATTTGATAAAAAAATCTGTCAACATTTTTTCGTAAAATGATAAAAAAAAAGTACTTAACATCGAATTTTTTTCTCGAATTTCTGAAGATTTTCGCTTATAACTTTTTTATTTATAGTTCTACGACAAAAAGTTACTGGACCAAAGTTGTAGAGAATTTAATTTGCTACAAAAAATATTTTATCGAATAAATAGTTTAAGAGATATATCGTAAAAACCATTTCAACCCCTATTTTCAAGATGGCGGCTTGTTCTCACACAAAAAGTTTCATCAAAATGATGAAAGAAAACAATTTATTAGTTTTTAATTATATTTTGATATCGTGAATATGGATAAAAAGGTTGGTACCATTTTCAAATCAATGAAATGTATGTGCTCCTCGGCTGAATGGAAGAGGTTGAGAACATTAATTTCAATATCATTTAATTTAATCTAGAACAGAAAAAACTAACATACTCAGTTACTAATACTAGGAAAGAATAATGCATGAGGACAACATAAAACATTCCAGTTTATCATATTCTTCAAAATTATTTTGTCTGTTATAAAATTTTTTCCAAATTATTATACTTATACTTTTCCCAACATTAACCCTTAAATGTATGGTGTTGCCATTAAGCAACAAACCGTTAGACTGCTATTTACAATCACTATATAATAATACATAATAAAATGAAATTGTACCTAACCCATGCTGTAGTCGATAGACTACTAACCTTTTAAGTATATAGTTCAGACTCCAGCTCATAGATAGAAGACATCATGCAGTTCTGAGATTATTTATTGTGTGGTGACATAACCTGTTTGTTTTGCTAAGTGTGTGTTTGTAAATTTACTGACAGTAGCTGCAAATTTGCATACATTTTACAAATAAATTGTAAATATTCATGGTGTTGCACTTTGTCTGAATAAAAATAATAATTGTTTCAAAAATTTTCACATTGATTAGGATTTATTTGTAACTATAAACGTATGTTGTAGCCAATTGGCAAAAAAACAGTTTTTTTTCGCAAAGAATTAATAAAAAGTTTCGATCTTTTTTTAAAGATTTTTTTGGGTAATGTTATGATGTAACTTGATGTTTTTGTGAGCTTTTAGTTAAAAATAAAAAATTATGCCTTTAAGGGTTAAAAACTTCAGGATCTCTTCAATTTCTTTATCTTCAGACGCAAGATATGACAGCAATAGACCGTTTTAACGAAAGACGTCCTGTCGTTGCGGCTACCGTTGTCCACCTAAAGTGTTTTAAATCAAAATTACAGTTAGCTTCTATTAGTTCTTTTAAAAGCGATATGTGGACAACAGTCATGGTTATGTTCAGTTTATATTAGGAGTTAGGTAACGTTATATTTGACCACTATCATTGTAATATTTAAATATCTACCGGACGGCGAGTAGCCAGTCCTTTTCTC